>CAEGAF010077172.1:0-50617 GCA_903067075.1 Micropoecilia bifurca
ACACACACACACACACACACACACACACACACACACACACACACACACACACACACACACACACACACACACACAGTTTACCTGATGTCAGAGAAAAGATAGGGCACTCCCTTACCTTCAGTTATCACCCACCCCATCTTATATAACACAGAGATATCATGTTGCTGCCTCTGTGTGTGTGAGTGTTTTTGTCAGCGAGTGTCTGAAGCGGAATGAGGGCAGGACTGAACAAAAAGTAGGTGAATTTATCTCCTGGAAAGTGACTGACAGGAGAAACACTGATTATAAGGTTTTAAATGCCAGAAAGATGATATATGGGTGAAAAACGACTGTGGTGAAAATGACGAAGAGAAACAAAAACTAAGTAAAGAGATGAAAAATGAAAGAAAACAAAAATCCAACGTAATCAGAGACATCACTTCCCCTTTTACTCCATTCGGCTTTTCAGAGTGAGTGTATTTAAAGGGATCTGGCTGGCTGTGTTAATCGGATTAAACTAGATGACATTTAAATTAGATGGAGATAATTTACATGTGAGCACCAAGAGGAAACTAAAAGGACAGATAATTAAAGGTACAGATACCTTTAAGTGAAGAGAGGAAGAGCTGTGTCTTGTTTTAAAAAGCGAAGTGTGAGTAAAAGTGGTGAAACGTCCTGAGCAGGAATGAACTGATGTATGACTGACGTTAACAGTGAAAAACAGTTTATATCTGGAGTAAGTTGGGCATTAAGTCAACAAAACGGTTTTGGTTGTAGTGGCAAAGGGGAAAAATTACCAGCAGAGGCATCATTTAGCAAACAACAAGCATTTCAAGTTCAGTCAAAGTTTAATGTAAACAAAAAAAACAAACTAAGTGAAAGATTAGTTACTCAATCACTGCAATACAGCAAATCTAAGCAACGCAATGAAATCTAAGGGATCTATTACCAACCAGTACAGGAATTTACTGAATGTATCTCACCAAAACCTAACAACTAATATGATCCTTCAGTAGAATGAGGGTATAGACAACACTCACTTATTCAGGATGGATTTGGTTTTATTTTTATTTTCAAATTATTTTATTGCACCAGAAGTGCAATGAAATATATCCAGTATTTGATATTAACATTAATTCCCTAATGAAGGACAAGTCCTACTGACGAGTAAAATGTAAAACATGAATTTTGTGGTTGAGCTTTTGGATGCAAAATCTGCACTTCATGTTCAAATGCAGTGTTTTCTTTGCATAAAATAAAATCTCTAAAATCTCATTTCGCCTTTTGCTTTTTCTTGATTTCAAACTGTTTTAATAGAGGTTTATTATCAAGTATAATGTAAAATAATGTCAGATATTGAAAGTCCAAATATTCTGGAAAAATGTGCCAAAGGACTTGGCCATAGGACATTTCTTCCTACTTTCTAGTGAAAAACAAGTAAAAAATGCCAGGCGGACATTTGAGAGTCACGCCTAAAAGGGTTAAGAAGATTTTAGATTCTAGATCAGAGGTTCCCAAACTGTGGGGCGCGCCCCCTAGGGGGGGTGCCGTGCCATTGCAGGGGAGGGGGGGCGGGGGGGACACGGGAAGCCGTCTGGATGGAGAAAAAAAAAACATGAACGCTGTATATGCTGGGATTTTACCTTAGAATGGCTGTTATTCCTCTGTCAATTTGATAAAGTAGGGACTTCCACACTTCCCATATCTGTGTCCTCTGTCACGTTTATGTGGTAACCTGTTTTTCCGAGCCGCCTTTAAACGCAACATAAGAGCTACGACACTAGCGCTGGGTTTACACCTGTGCAGCAGTGAAGGAGACCTGAGGCTGCTGCTGTAGAGCTACACAGGTGTGTTAAGAATCATGGCAGCAAACCAGCAAAACGCAAAGAACTTTTCACAGTTTTCCCCCCAAACCAACAGACTGTTGAGTAAAGCTGCTGGATGCAGGTAAAGTTAGCTGAAAGATGACTTGCTAATATCAATACAGCACGTTAAGCTTGTTAACAAGTAGCTTGTAGGCTACAGATGTTGTTGTCTATGTTCAGCTACAATTCATTTTGCCCCCCAAAAAGTTGATTCCCCCCTTGTTCATCTGGAGCCGGAACCGAGTATAACAGGGAGTCTCTAAGAATCCATCCTCCATCCCCTTCGCTCACACACATCATCCAACCAGACAGCTATTTGTAAGCCATAGGGGGGGCAGAAATAGTTTGGAAACCACTGGGAGGCCCAGGAGAAAATGTTTGGGAACCACTGTTCTAGATGAACCAATGGTCAATGATCTACTTAGAACCTTCAGCAGATGACTGAATGAAGGAAACCCAACACGCGTCGCCGCAGTCCTGGAAAGGTTTCATCCAGAATGTCCTGCTTTGGGTTCCTGGTCTCGTCTCGCTGACCACTTGGTGTAGACGGTCGGCTGGTCAGCTCCAGAAAAACTCCTACTGGTTAAAACTTCCTCCGTTTACCAACAATGGAGGCCAATGAGCTCATTGGGACCTTCGGAGCAGCAGAAATATTTCGGTATCCTTCCCCAAATGTGTGCCTCAAGTCTGCAAAACACTACTTTTTTCCATAGTATCATAATGTGGTATTTGTGTGTAGCATTTCGAGAATAGAGATTAATTTGATGCAGCTTGGAATAAGGATGTACAACCACCAAATGTGGAAAAAGTGAAGCGCTGTGAATACTTTCCGGATGCTCAGTACGTGTTATGTAGGGAGGAGACGCACACCAGCATTTATACTGTCTACAAATAGACTTGATGGGAAAATCTGAGGGCACCCTCATTTTGTCTGTCATTTTTTTTGTTTGCATTCCGCATTTGTTTGTGAATGACACACAGTCGAATCCTAATGGGAACTATTTTGACTGCAAGGCAAATAATGAACCTACGACAAAAAAACCTTTGTCCTAGAACATGAACTGATGCTTCCTCCATAGTCTTTTGGTCCAAATTCCACCTTTTTCTTACATTTTTCCAGATATTTTCAGACCCTGAACTAATTTAAATGTTGGGTGTGAAACAATTTAGCATTTAGACGTGGGAAAGCCATATCTGGTGTATATTTTCAAAAAAATATTTGATTTAGTTTAGAAAACAAACACAAATAAGTTTGTACACGGTGAAACCTGTCAGGTAATCACCTCAGTGTTGGTGAACTGGCCCACCTCCTGTCCCTCCATGCCTCGGCAGCACAGATGGGCTCGCATACCAAGCCAATAAAGCAATATGAAATTCAAATGAAGAGCGAGACGGACAGCCGGAGCAGCGTGTCCATCCGTCCTCCAGCTCACACACGTTCCACACACAGCTGCAGCCAACAGCAGGATTTAAGTAATGAAGCGCTCATTTTCAGTATTAATCTGAGAGATTACACATCTATAATCTCTCCACCTGATCGCCAGAAGTCCACTGAGTGTCTCTGTGAGTCACGACTCACAATCACAGGTCAAAAGACAAATGGAGGAGTTGAAAGAGAACATTTTTTATTTCTTTGACAGCGTTTTTTTTTTATGTTGGAAAAAGCAGAAGAGGAAAACATGATGAATGTTTCCTACAATTATTACCCGCTATGCTAGCAGTAAAAATACATTCATAGCTCAAGAAAGTTTGTGCTTATTCAATCAAAGCCAAAATGCTTCTGTCGAGTTAGCAAAAAAAAAGCTAACAGCACACAGGTTTCTATTAAAGTCCTATTAAAATGGAAGTACAAACAGCTGATATTCACTAATACTTGAGAGCTCAGAAATGCTTCAAACTGCTTAGTCTAACAGTTCAAACACCAAATATTCCCCTGTACACATTAATACGAACCATGGAAACCATCTTAGCGCAGAAGCTAACATCTGCGACTATTATTTTTTCCACTTTTGGGGTTAAACTCAATCAGCGAAGGGAAATGATTGGGTGCTTCGCAAACATCAGCCAATAAACAGCGTGTTAATTCACACTGCCATCAAGTATTTCAGCCTCTCAAGCTGCATTTTCTCACATAGTCATATTTTTGGTATCCCCCAAAACAACAACAACAAATCTGTCCACAGACAAATCCTGGAATAGGCAAGTGACCACTACTTACAATTATCAGTGGACATAAAGGAAAAAACTGAATTTGATAAAACTCATCAAAATCCATCCCTTTATGCATAAAAACTGAAGTAAAATAGCCGTTTCCCACCTTAGTCATTCATTTTAGTTTGAAACACTTAACCAGTTTGTATCTTGTAACTTTTTCAGAGGTTTGGTTTCTTTTCAGACCCAGGAAACCAAGTGAACCTGCATCTACAAACCATTTAGTCTGCTTATTAACTGGAAGTTAAGCTAGAAGAAAACTGAATTTCATTACATCAGCAGTATTTCATTTCTTACCCTCACAGTTTTAGCTTAACAATGAATCCTAAATTAAGGTGTGGCACTTTTTGGAATAGGATTACCTGCTGCTAGATCAGGGGTCTGAAATTTAGGCTCTGTGCATCACCTAACGTATTAAATATTGTGCAATTATTTACCTATGGTTCTGATTTTAACCAGAATCTTCAAACTTCCTTATAACGATAAGCTGATCTCCATCTGGTTTTCTAAACTGCTGTTGCATTGTTCTACTTATAAAAGTTGTCTGGATTCTGCTAAATTACATAAAATAAGAGATTATGAAGATTTTATTTTCTTTTTAAACAAAGTAATCTGTAATTATCCAATACTAAATGCCTATTATGAAAATTGAAACTTTCATCATCAGGACTTGGCCAGTTTTGAGGCTGTAGCCAAAACAAATTACATGTAAAGATTTACATTTTCAATTTTAATTGCTACAAAAAACATGAATCATAAAAATGTTAAGAAATCAAATTTTGTAATGAATATTATTTCCTGTGCAGATCACGTAACATTATTGTTATGCTATTTGGGTGGATTGATTGTTAATAACCAGATAGACTGACTGCTTTCTAGACATAAAGCCATTTAAAGTAACCGACAGCTGCTACCCAGGATCCTTCACTTCTGGTTCAGTCAGAACTTCACAGTTTTTGTTGTTTTTCCAAAGAGTCCAGGTTTCAGGGAGTCGGAGCCAAACGCGGAGCAGCGAAGAGGAACAAACAGTTGAAGAAGGAACAAACTTCTCCAACCTCCTGCCCTGACATGTTGGGCTCTGACACACACACACACACACACACACACACACACACACACACACACACACACACACACACACACACACACACACACACACGTGCTGAGCTGCTTTTCTGCTTGATCTATCCTCTTCATTTTTCACTGAAAACGTCCCAGACCACCTTGTTTCCCACTTTCCAACAGTCACACAGTGAAGCAGACGCGCAGTAAGTGGCTCCATAAATCCAGCTTAGCGCAGCATCTAGGTGACACACTTCATGTTTTTCACCACAAACCAAATCATCCTCCAAATTCATCCCGGCCCTTATAAGGAGAAGTCTGTTTAATGCACACAATTAATCTACAGCTTCTCACACGTGAGAAACTTCTAATCCGTTAATGTGGAGCAACATGGACACAGTCCCTCCAGACTACAGCCACCAACAAGCCAGACCAAAACAAGCTCTTTGGCGCCTTTGGCAAAAAATAAATAAAAAAGTGTCCAGCTTTAAAAGGAGCTTTTCAAACAAGTTGCTGTCAGAGAAACAGATGCCCTTTGGTCATAGGAAGTTAAAGTTTCACAAGCTGGTGGTCATATCCTGGATGGAACCATCAGCTTTAACATTAAAAACACACAAAGTCTGTCATGGACAACATATGAGATTTTGATTCTGTTGAAGAAAACAATTCAGCTACCTTGGAAAAGCTGTGACCCAAATAAACAATTCAGAACCAAGTATAGAGAATCTGAACATGTTAATGTTTAAAGTTGTCCAATTTAAATATCAATAATGATGTAATTTCAAATTTTACCACAATAGTGATAATAACGATAAAAGCCAGATGAGAGTTTCTACAATTAATTGCATCCTGGTGGCATAATATTCGTTCCATCAGCGAACCGACTCTTTATCTGCTGAGGTCGAAAACGTCAGTGTTAAGCTCACCAGAGAGACGATTCAAGCCCGGACCAGCGAGGGTTTACTGACTGACACGGCGAACAGATGTCTCCTTTTGTGATGTCTGCTCTTTCCCCGGCGCTGATTCTGTGCGACGACATGCCTCACCCTCCAGCAGAGAAGGAAGAGACGAGCGGCAACAGGAAAAGACGGGGAGGGATGAAGACACCGAGGCAGGAAACAGTCAGAGGCGTTGTGACACACGGGGCTTCTTGGTTTCTTCACGAAACTTGATGAATCAGACTGGGTGTCCACAGAAACACCCACGCTGGCCCTCACCCACCCCATCAGCCCGCACCGTGTGGGCCGAGCCAAGCTTCGTTTGCACCAATACCAGCAAATCAGTAAAAAAAAAAAAAGTCCACGTTTACATTCCAGCTCCATCTGAGCTTCTAGACTAGACTTGTTAATGTTGGTTCCTTTCACAACCACAGAATAATTTATATCCTGGCTTATCTTCACGCTAAGGAAAACTCTGGAATCCATGGAACATGTTGGAAAAGCTTTTCAACAAATATGAGCAGGTGTTGGGTTTCATGTGAAGCAGCAAACATCTCCAACGCTAGAAATGATCGATTGTCTTAAACGGCTTCTGCCCCCGTTGTCCACATCTCTATCGCTTAAGATGCTGGCAGGTGTGGATATTTAAAGCTGATGAATGAAACTGTTAAATATTCTTGTAAATCACTGACTGACACTTTTCTGAGAGCGTGTAAAGATCAGGAACGTCTTTTCAGCTGAACCAGCTGACAGAAATTATAAACTGCAAGTGACTCAAGTATTTTTGTAAATATGCTAAAACTGTGCAAGAAAGTTGTTTTACAAGCTAATATTTAAACAAACTATGGAATCTGCAGCTTCACTGTGACTTAAATGAACATGAAGTTAAAATTCACATCATCAAATTTAATGTCATGTTAAACAGCGAACCAACTGGTGTCACAATGTAGACAGTAGGTAGCGCTTTACAAGAAACCAGCAGCATTTACTTCATGTCTCAGGGTCATTTATTTAACATTTGTTATATTCTGGTAGAGTAGCACATATGTCAGTTCACACATGGTGACACTATTATATACATTTATGGCTTGCCATATGCACCCAACTTCACTGAGCACATATCCCTGCAAATGTGGTGTTAGTGGCTGCGTTTCCATTAACTGAAGAATTGCACAAATTGATATTATAAAAATAAATTTGCTTAATGGAAACATTGTATAAAAACAACTAGTTTTTGTACAAGCATGATTTGATTTTCAGCCAGATGTTTCACTGGAGCTGCACTGGAAACACTTTTAGTGATGGATGTCATCTAAAAAAGCAGCCAGCAGTTGGAAAAACAGAGAAAATGCATTGACAGAACACATGCAAACATTTTTGTTGTAATTGAATTGAGATTCCACACTTTAAATCAAATCATTTGAAGAAAACAGGATCAAGAGAAGGAAGAGGAGCAGGAGATTTACCAGAACATCCGCCATGCCGAGAGGGTGGGCAGCCTGTTAGCGTGAGAGTCGTCAGGGATGTTAGCAGGCTGGACACATGCATGTCATCCCCCCTTCTTCCTCGGACCTCTCCTTTACAAACACACGCACCCAGACACACACACACACGTGCAGAAGCGTGAGCACACACACACACACACACACACAGATGAGTCCACAGACACGCATTAGCGCAAAATTGCCAAACACAAGCGCACACGATGCAAATGTAGCGTACAAGTAAATAAAAAAAAATACCACAAAAAAAAGTTCCACACATGAAGGCACACACACACACACACACACACACACACACACACACACAGCAACAGATGTAGCAGCCACAACATGCACCACAACCCCAATGATAAGAACATGGGTGTCCACCGGCAACAGCACACACACACACACGCACACACACACACACACACGCATACACACACAGAAACAAAGGAAGAGAAGAAAAGGCCACAGTGAATGTGTGTCCCAACTCAGATGTGGTCAATTAATCACAATGAGATTTAATTTAATTTATGCAAAACTTTTGGTTTAAAACAAAGTCATGACTCTCTGCGTGTTTTCACACAGATCCATTTCCTACATCGCTTTTGTTTTTTACAATAAAACATAATCAGTTACCTTTATATCAAAGATGGAAATGAGAACAAACTTTAAAAAATAGAAACAGTTGAGCATTTTGATGAAAGTACACACTCAAAACACATCAAAATATCGCTGTGTTTTCAAACAAATCCCTGAACTTCAGGATCAAGCATCCAGATCAGACCAAGTCAACAACATTTAATTATTAATAATTTAAGTTTTATATCCCAAACCTGTGCTCTTAGTTTGTCTGACATTTCTTTTCTCCCAGATACCAAATCAAGGATCCATCAAGTATTGTTCATGCATTTCACTTCTGCTAAGTCTAGACCAGTGGTTCTTAACCTGGGTTCTATGAACCCCAGGGGTTCGGCGGAGCCTCTGCTGCCGCGGAGGTAAAGACTCACTTGTGTAAAGTCGTGATGACGCCCCGCTTTGCCATCACTACTGCAGAGGATCAGGTTACATTGCTTAGCCAATCAGAGCTGCAGAAGAGCTCTGATTGGAGGAGCTTCACTCTCAGCAGGGATTTGAACTTGTGTCTTTAATTACTTCAGCAAAACCCAGTTTTTACCAAATTCTGTAGCTTTCGGTGTATTGGTAAATCTGCTCCTTAGACGCATCTTTTCGGGATTGGTGCTGCCTCTAGTGGCGTGGGGAGGTAACACAACTAATATAATTACATTACTAAATCAGAATACCGCAAAGTATTTTGTGTGTCGGTTGGGGGGACAAAAAGGGTTCGGTGAATATGTAACTGGGGGGATTCTGTACCTCAAAAAAGGTTAAGAACCTCTGGTCTAAACACAAGAAAATATTTTTTTACTAATAAAATGTGGGAACTGTGTTGTAATTAGTGGCACAAAGTCAAATTTTTACAAAGACCATTTGGTGAAAATGTAGCAGTAATTCTTGTGTCTCTGCACATATTCAATTATTCTGTTAAAAAAAAGACAGACATTAAAGACATTTGTTTTTATACACAGGATTTTGTCACTAGTGGCCTTCATCAGTAGTAGGATGTAGGGTAGAGAAAGGAAGGGAAGGCATGCAGTAAGTGGTCCAGGTCTGGGAATTGAACCATAATCCATAAATTTGGGGTTAACCTTAATCTTTTAAAGAATTTTTAACATGAAGCTCCAGTTTATTTTTCTGAACTGAGGCTCATAAATTACACATTTTGGCAACAAAATTCTGGGAAGAAAAAAAACATGTGTAAGGTAATTTATCAGTTTATGATGATCAAACACAATGTGTCAATGAACATAAACCTAGACACCATTAGAAGCGAATGTCCTCTTGGGCCCTCCATCAAATATGCATGATTCAAAATCATTTTGGCCATCGTGAAATGGAGAAGGGTTTTTTTTCAAGTTTAAAAGCTGAAGTTTGAAAGCAGCTGCCCTTTAGAAAACTCCTAGTAGAGAAAGTTCAGCTTTAAAATCCCACATTGAAACCATGAGACAGAGATTAGTAGCAAGGCTGTTGCTCATCAAGCCAATTAGCTTGAATACGGAAAGCTAATGATGCTAAGAAGTTATTTAGGGAGAAAAAGAAAGGCTGTCAAAGCAGATTTCATGAGCTGAGATTTACGGCAAGACATTTTGAATTGTTCTGGTAAATTCAGGACTTTTTAAAAACTTTTCCTCTGATTGATGTCAGTGCATTTCACCTGATTCTGAATAACAGGCGCAGGAGTTTAATCTCCTGTTTTCTTCTTAACTGCTGCTTAGGCAAGAAAAAATAAGAAAATGAGGCGACATCTAAAAAACAATTATGTACAAAACAGAAACTAAAACTAAAGGAGACAATGACTGACACAGGTAAGGTGTGGAAAAGAGAAAAACAGGAAATCTTAGTGTGAACTAAAATCCTACATCATCCTCTGCTTCTGGTTCAGACTCTCAGAAAAAGATGTTTCTCACAATTTTAGAGAACAGCAAGTAACGTTCAAACGACACTTTGTCTATGAGAGCGTCAACAGCAAAAGACAAATGATAAAACATCTTAAACTGTTCAAATTTACACCTTACAAAATTTACAAATCCCAAAAAATATACAAAGATTTACCACTTCCAGGTCAATTTTAAGCACCATTACGTTTCAAAGGTTAATTGTCATAGATCCAATACTGGAATTAAAAATGCCAAGTTCCTGACAAGCTGAAGGATTTATAGTTTTGCTTTAAAAAAAAAGAGCCTGTAAAAATAGGGATTAAAAACAAACAGGAGTGAAATCTAAATGTAGGACGATGAATGCCATTTATGTAATCATAAGACTATAACTGAGTAAGAATTAACCAATTTTCTGTGGAGCAACATGCATAAATATGAATAAAATAATTCAAACTGATACAGTGTTTAGGAACCACAACCAAATACTTCAGTCCTCCAGAAATGTGCAAATTGCCTAGATTAATAGTTCAAGCCCCAAATATACCGTAAAATGAATTAATACAGCTGCCACAGAAACCAACATCCAGGGCTTTTCTTCCTGCTGTTGTGGGTTTAACCAATCAGCTGGAAGGAAAATGAATGGCACTCCTGGATTGGCTGCTTAGCAAGTGCCAGCCAATCGCATGAGAAGAAGCATTGTTAAAAGGTACTTCAGCGTTTTCCTTTATGGTTAATGTTTGCTACATTTCTCAGTACGACTAAACTCTCAGTGCAGGTTTGGATTCTCAATTTTACCTGCAGTGAGTCAGACTTTCTCCATGTCCTTTAAAGTGACGTCGTTTGAAACTTTTCAAAGTTTTTCTCTGGACTTTGACCACTTTTCAGTCATTTTCAGTCCAGTACCACTGACAGATGACTCCAGATATTAATCACTGCTGTCTCCAAATAACACAAATTTACCAGAAGCATAATACAAAATGCATCTTTAGGCTTTTTTTAACAGTGACTTGCAAACCAGGTCACAATTTCTCCCGCTGTTTCCAATCTTTCATTTGTTTTTAAGTTTTTATGGTTAAGACTTAGGAACTGCTGCCTATAGATCTGGTGCTTCTTATTTTGGTCACTTGCTGCACATTGAGGACTTTTGTAAATGATTTCATGTAACAATATCTATTCAGAAAGTACTATAAAAAAGCAGAAACAAATTCTACCTCAAAGAATCCTGTAGATCTATGACTGAGACTCTGAATGGTTAGAAGAGAAACCGAGAAACCTCTGACGTTCAAGGTCAGAGCTGATTTGAGAGTTTTGAACAGTTTTGTGCATTACTACTGACAAGCAGACAAAAACTTTAGGCCCAATGAGAGCTGTAAATCAGGAGAAGAAAGAGACGAAGAGGGAAGGAGATGACCAACTTGAGAAAGAGGAAGTAGGTAACAGACAAAATGAAGAAAGAGTCAGGAAGAGGAAGTGTGAACCAACTGGCAAGAAGAAGAAAAAAATACTTCTAGAGTCTTCCTGAAGTCACAAAGTGACAAAGAGGTACGGTACTTTAATAATAGCAATAAATTCAAACTACTTTGTCCTGAAAGAGTCAAAGTGACTAACAACCCTAACTTTTACATTTGCAAACAAATTTCATTTGACTTTTTAATAATTCCCTCAGAGTTTTTGGTCCGTGTTTGTAATCCGACTCGGCCACAGGAAGGAGCCGGAGAAACACGGATTTCTGAGGATAAAGGGACATGGCTGCTGATATCTGATAGCCAGAGTTCCTCCTGCACAGACCCACCAATCTGAAAGAGACGAACCCCCAGCTTCCTCTGTCAGGACATCCTCTGTTCTTTAACCCAAATTCATCTCCTTGTTCACCCAAACACACCTAGTATCCTTTTATTATGGTCTTTGACTAGATCAGCTGTAAAAATCTGATTTATTTGCTCAGATTAAACATATTTTAGCACAACAGCACATTCGTTTCTGCTTTCTGTCTCTTCCTGTGGAGAAGGAACCAATTAAAGGCTTTAACCTTATATGGTTATAAATAGGCTTAAAACAAGAATCCTACAAATTCCTAGAGATGAGGTATTCCAAGTGCTTTGTCAGTTTGGGCATTAACATGTTTTAAGGATATAGAGGTTCCCATAATTAGCCACAAACACAAAAATAGCCTGGAGTGTGTGACTGAACCTGCTAGTTTAGTTTTCTCTAAGAAACTCACAGAGCAGGTCAACTTTCTGACCTGTAATCTGTTGCAACCAGGGAACGTTGTAGTTGTAAAAACCTCTCCTAGTAGAAAAACAACATGTCCAATAACTTCTTTAGTTGTACATATTTAGACGATGCAGGAAGCTGATAATAAATGTGGCTTATCTATGGATAAATATTGTAAATGCAGAGAATACAACTACAGTGGATCCCTGGTTAACAAATACATATTTGCAAATAATTGAGACCTAAAAAGGTCAGAACCGCCTAATATAACAGGTAAAACACCATTAATGTGGACAGTGGAAACTGTCTTAGCACTTCTATAGAGGCTAATCTCTACGGTCGTCCTTTTCTCTGCTGTTTGTGGCCAATCAGCACCAAGGAAAATGAGATATCCTCTACAAGTAGGAGCCAATAGTGTGCCAAGTAGCAGTGCGCCCGGGTATTTGAGTTTTCCAAGTTTCTTTTTGAATATTTTAGACAGGAAAAACATCTGCAAGTTCAACATTTTTCGCTAATACTGAACTACAAATAGACAAAGGGACTATAAACATGTAATACTGCATTTGTAAAGTTAAACTTTTATCAAATCTATTTGAAAATGCAAACAGAAACTTCACAGCATCTGCAGCGCTGCACTGGATGTAACTACAGAGGCTCTCACCAACCTACACCTAAAAATTCAATATGGCTGCCGCAGGAATAAAATGTAGTAATAGTGATAGAAAAACTGTGTATGAACTTAAGTCCAACAGACACCCACACACACACACACGCACACACACACACACACACACACACACACACACACACACACACACACACACACACACACACACACACACAGTCCTGCACAACATCTATCAGTGAACATGCTGTTTGTGTTTAATAGTAGCTCATAAATTGGCACAAAAGTTTGCATGTTCTACTGACTTTCAATATTATTAGTTCTTCTCAAGAAGTCAGATTAATGAAAACTATAACGCTTTAAGAAAATACAAGACAAGACTAGACTAATAAGTAAAATTATGTGTGAGATATTAACATTTTTATATATCTTTATAATAATTTTTAATTAAAAATCAAGAAGTACAAACACACTGATGTGCAGTGGTTTAAGTATGTAGTTATAAAAAGGTTAGATGGTGGCTCTACTACATTTTCGGTGTAATTTTGATTTATAGTCAGGTCTAAAAAAAAAGGACCGGCCATTAAAATTCTTTCTACATTAACGCTGGCCAGCTGCAGTCAACAAGAGTCAGGGTCGAGAATGTTTCAGATGTTACCCTGGCTCAGCAAAGCTGAATCAAATGAAGGGTTTATTACCGGGCCGCAGCAGAACTCCATGAAAAGCTGAAGAGCTAATTTAGCCATTAATCCAACTGTAGAACAGAGCAGGGAAACGGCTCTTAAAGGTTGGAGAAGGACACATGTAGTCTGAACGGTCAGTCCAGATCCAACACTACGTAATTCTGCTTTCATGGCGCCTCACATTTTTACTACATTCCCAAAGCCTGAAGGTGAAGCGTAGCTCCACACCATGAAGGGCATCGCCATGTTTTACTCTTCACCAGATATGTTAGACTCTCATATCCTGCATCAAAAAATGTTCTGATCACTTAATATTTACCTGGAGCTTCATGATCCTCTCGAAACCAATAGATAATTAACTTTGTTTCTCATCTGCTCCTCAATATTCCTAAATTGAGGCATGAAGTATGAGACCTTTAATGTCATCAGAAAAGTATCCATTTTAGTGCTTTCTTGAATCTACAGGTCTGGCAGTAACCAAACATCTGTGTGGCTGGTGAAGTTGAACTAAGCCTGACATAAATTTAGTTAAGTTAGTGTTTATTCCACTTTAATCCAAACCTAATCAGTCTGTCCAGACAGTCTGGTTCCTGTAGGGAGATGTGAACGCACAATTTAATTCTGATATGGACCAAAAAAAAGAACTATGGTCAGCCTACAAGGTCTCAGGTCAGTTGAAGTGAATTCTGATGCGAATGCATATGCGAACGCCAATCAAAACCAGGAAGTGGACAGCGTAGGGTATTCTGGGTAAATACAACCAAAACCAGCATGCAGGTAGCGCTGGGTGAAGAAATGGCTCATGATCTTTTGCCAAAGACGAAAGAGAAATTCAACAAACGCTAAAATATTACGCCACTTTGTTTGAATTTACACTTCCTGAAGGAAGAAGCTGAACTGAGCTGAGTGTATCGCGTTCTTCAGAGTTTGTTGTTTCCTTCAGTGGTTTTTGGTGCAGCGCCACCACAGGCCAGGAGGGGAACTGGTTTTTAAAGGTTTGGTTAATTTGACAGTGTAGAGTGAAAGTGAACCGGATCAACTGAAAATGTGACAAATGTTGCAGTGTGAAAACACCCTGAGATGTTTTCACATAGCGCCAGGTCTCCTCTTACATCATCATATAAAAACCTATTTACTAAGATTATATTTGTCAAATGACACATTGTGTTTGAGGATCTGCAGCATTGCAGAGAAAGTAAACAGAAAAAAAACGGATCCTCAATGTTTTTCAGGAAGATGTTATGGAGACAAAAAGCAACAAATGCAGGCAGGTGGTGGCAGCCATAGTGTCACACTGTCCTTCTACTGGCTGGTCACCTACAACACACACTAATGTCTCCTGAGGACAACAAGGGACTCACTTTATGCTGCAACAATGAACTCATCCGGATTGATATTTCTCTTTTTTGATACTGATCGTCTCATTGTTACACGCAAAACCTTTGGAAAGTTCATTAAAATGAATGAAAACTGGTGAACACGTTTAGTTGGAGGGCATGACAGCAACTTTAAAGCACAGAAGTTGATCTGTAGTTTTCTAATGTTTCTCAGGAACTAATGACAAGACATGACAGGATGTCATAAAACTGATGGAGAACCAAAGTCCCATCATTGCTGCTTTTCTCCTAAAGCTTCGTCTCCTCGTGTTACATGATAGAGAAATAAAAGCCGTCAAAGAGGTGAGAGTCTGATCCGCCCCGCTGGAGTCAAGTGTCATTAAGAAAAGCGTTTAAATGAGGCGGAAAAGGCCGAAGAAAGAGAGAGAGAGAGAGAGAGAGAGAGAGAGAGAGAGAGAGAGAGAGAAAGAGAGAGAGAGAGAGAGAGACAGACTTCTGTCGCCTCTTTCACTTCATCTTCACCTCCACAGACCAACTGCTGCGGAGAGCGAGGAGGCGAGAGAGCGAGGGAAGGAGAGAGGAGAGGGAAGGAACCAAGGAGCCCGACCTTCCCTCCCACCGCGGCGCCGCGACCAGCGAGGAGGAGAGAAGCTCCGCCGCGGAGCCCCGAGAGCCGCCAGGTTCAACCGGAACCAGGTTCAACCGGAACCAGCCGGGTTCCCGTCCGACCCACGAGCCCAGCAGATACTCACTATCTTGGCATTAATCAGGTCCGGAGCGCGATGTCCGCTGCGCTTTCGGAGACACATCCGTGTGAGTTTGTTTCTTCTTCTTCTTCTTCTTCCTCAGCCGCCCCGCACCGCACCGCCAGGTTTGGTGCGGTTATTTTTATTATTTAATTATTTTATTCTTCCAAATAGCCTGACTCAGTCGCTGAATCGGAAGAAGAAGGAGACCTTCTCCTCCTCCTCCTCCTCCCCTTCTGCTGCTCTCCTGCTCGGGTTTTTCCCAGAGAGAGAGAGAGAAACAGAGAGAGAGAGAGAAACACAGAGAGAGAGAGAAACAGAGAGAGAGAGAGAAACACAGAGAGAGAGAGAAACACAGAGAGAGAGAGAGAAACAGAGAGAGAGAGAGAGAAACACAGAGAGAGAGAGAGAAACACAGAGAGAGAGAGAGAAACAGAGAGAGAGAGAGAAACACAGAGAGAGAGAGAGAAACAGAGAGAGAGAAACAGAGAGAGAGAGAGATCACCGCCCTGGTGGACACGGGCGGCAGAGCGCATGCGCAGAGCCATACGTCCCTCCAAGCAGGAGACCCGGGACTTTCTCTGGTAAAGATACTTTATTAATGTTTTCTAGATCCGTATTTCCCTCATAAACACTGTGGACATGATTTATCTTTTCAAAACGTATCTAAAAATAGTTTCAATAACTAAATATTTGTTTCACAAAAGCATATTTACACATAAATGTGTTTTATTTTTATTACAAATGCTTTTATACATTCCAAAAATATAAGATAGGATAGTAATAGGATTTGATCCTAGCTTTCTACTTTTTTTAAGCTATGTTGTTTTCAGTGCATTGAACTCCAAATATTTGTGGAAAAATGGCCTATTCATATTTTTTATTATTCTTAAAGCATATCATTATATACAAAAGATAGTATTATATCTTGGCCCAATGCTGCTTGACATGGGACCGGCTGGCATTTATAAAGCAGCCAATAAAGGAGCCCCATTCACGTCATGGTACGATGACGGAGCCACTACCGTGTTTTACAGTTGGCTGAAAACACTAGTTGTTCAGACTCTTCTTTTTGCTGCAGCAGTTTCCACAGCTGAGCTCATAATCCCACAGAGTCCGAAACATCAGATCAGATTTGAAAATCAATTCTATGATCATCTTTATTTAAACAGATAAAACCTCACTGATATTATTTTCAAGAGGTAGATGGTGAAATAGCAGCAACATTTACAAGTATCAGCATTTACATTCATGCAGTGACATTAATCAATTTAGCTTTGAAAGGATCAAAGCATGAAATCTAATTGCATGTGTTGTTGTGCCTTCATTTATTTGGGCTGAGAAGCTTCTCTCAGATCTCCATTGGCTTTGTCTAGATTCTTTTCTTCATGAAATGACATTTGAATTGCTTTTATACGAAACCTATGTCTCTTTAATTGTGACAAAATGTTGTTTGACAGACGTTTTTACAAATATACTGAACACCGCATATTTTATGTGTTGGTAATATAAAATCTATCAATCTGCCGTGTCCTGTTGTTTCTAGATGCTAGAAATACAAAATGTTCTTTGTGTGAAGTACCTAAAATATGATTTAATTTAACTTTTAAAAGCCTTTTATACCTAAGCTGTCAAATGGTGATAAACATATAAACATATTCCTTTGAAAGATATTAAGAAGAAACATGTTAAATGTTCAGGTCGCCAGTCTGTCGCAGCTAATGAGACCATATTACTCTGTAATTTAATATCTACACTTTCACTTTGTAAGACAGTCGTGTCATATCAACCAGTCTGACATGCGCCTTGTTGAGCCGCAGCTCCATTGAATTGATTTCCTCTAAATTTCATTTCTGTCCTGCCTCCTGTCCTCAGTGATGTTATTCAGAGACTTTGTCTGAGGCCAGTTTGATCCTCATAGTTATTCCTGGATTTGCAACATTAGAATGATCTTTACTCCTACAACCAGCACAACAATTATCATTCCCAAAGGAGCATCGGCTGCAGGAAGATGACCTGACATGTTGCTATGACACCTACTGATATAAAAGGAGTAATAGAAGCATGAAGTGCTGCTTCCTTCTGACTCTGAATCTGCAGCAGAAAAGTTACGTCTCTCTCTTGATGCGGCTGGAGTCTCTGGAAGAGAAAGATGATGTTAATGTCTTACAAATCCTTGCTTAGTTTTTACCTTAAATGTGAAATAAAATGACATTTATAAACACCTCTTTAGTATTACAGATTAAGAATTGCATATATTTTTTCTTTAGTTTTTAGGCTGAAAAACATGAAAACAGTAGGGGGCGCCACATACCACGGAGAGAAAAGGAGGAAGACAAGAGCAAACAGTCACACAGATTAAAGCATATTTTAAAACAGAACAAGGACAAATTTGATCCGTTTTTTGTCTTAGCAGCTGATATAACATACCATAGGTGAAGTTAGGTTTTAGTTTGTGTTCACAAAGTTATTATAAATTATGACATTTTTTCATTTTAACAGTCAGATTCAAGTCAGATTCTGTTTACGAAAGTGTAAATAACTTTGCTAAAATCTTGCACATGCATAATGTTTTTAATGAATCACATTTCTGAGAAGTTTCTGTGAGGCCCTTGAATCTACCTGCAGAGATTTTGATCAGAAAGAAACAGAAACTTTGTCACATAGGAAGCGTTTGGCTGTAATAACTTGCAGCTGTTTTTCTAATGCAGCCTGACTCAGACTGTTCAGGTCGGCCTTTTTCACTTCAGCCACAGACTCTTATCAGATTGACCTTTGATCCGTGGTATAAGTCTGAGTCACATCTAGTGGCACAAATCTCCTCTGACACAGGTGTGTTATCAGCTATCTAGTGCATTTTTGTTCCTAAAAATGGGCTTTACTTTAGATATGGGTAGTTTACAAAGATTACCTAGAATATCTCCTCAAGCACAACAACAAAAGTCTGGGCTTCTCTAGAGGACATAAAATAATCAAAGGTAACGTGATAATCTGTCAACTGTGCCAAAATTGTGAAGACTTCATACTTTTTCTGCAAAGTAATTTTTATTCCTTCCAGACTGAAGCTTGTCGAATGCTATGTGTTTTCCTCTGAGGCACCACTGGGGGGCACTAAAGCTGCATGTTGACACAATTTGCACTGAGTTGTGAGCAAAGTGTCAATTTTTGAAGGAGATATTGACCAACAGATGCAATCAGGATCCATTTGCATCCTCTACACCCAAGTTCTGATTTCTCGTCAAAAGGCAACACATCTATGCCCGTGTTGTTTGCTTTTTCTAATTTGCTCCCTCTGTTGCATTAAGAAAGTCTGATTGGATCCATGCTGGTTTGCCTAAAGATCACTGTGATCCAGTTTCTCTCTGTTGGAATCACCACCTGACTGCAGCCTGGACAGGCAGATTTGATGCAGTGGGGAGTCGGGACTCAAAACTGGATGATCTTCACAGCTGTGCTTAATTTCTCTCTTACACACAAATGATTCGATTCATTAAGAAAAGCAAGAGAACTGTTTTTGTGAAAGCATTTGCAGATTTGTGCAAGATTAGAAATAAAAGCATCAATCGGGCCGAATTGAATTTTTCACGCAGAAGAAAGATGCATCTTTGATGAAAACAAAGCCAAATGAAAGAGTCTCTGTAGCATGAGATGTTTGAGAAGATTTATTGAAACAAAAAGTCCTGTCATGTGACGGCCAGTTTGTAACATTCACACTGCCGGCTTCAGTTTCTCATGTTTTTGAGGTCATCCTCGTTTGTTAATGAGTACAAAATGTGTCTATAAGTCAGTAACAAAATAAAATCTAAATTCAGAAGTGGAAATTGGCATTTGGTTAAGGTGTCTCTTCTCTTCTCTTCTCTTGTCTTTCACCACAGGCGTGAGGATGTTGTCAGGTCGAGGGGGAAGTGAAACCTTCGCCCATATTTGCAAAAGAGGAAGCACAAACACACACCCACGCATGACTAAGAATTATACCACCACATGCACTGATGCACTGATTGCAATCAACACCAAGAAGCACAAACTTGCATATTACTATCTACTGTATCTCTGGTGTTCATATTTGCTTGACCTCATATTCCTTTTGACTTTCCTACAAATATTAATAAACGTAGGTGTTTTATTTGAATTTTGTGTGACAGACGAGCTGTGAAATGGAAGGAAAAGGATAAATGGTTTTCAAAAATCTTTTATTTTAACAGTAAGACTTGAGGCATACAAGTAGAAACGCCTTAATGCTTTGCCAGATTGGTTCAGAGGTTCTGAGAATGCCTTTTTTTCTAGTCTGAAAACTGATTCCCAGTTTGATTTAGGTCTGAACTGCTGGGCCATACAGAGACAGGAGTGGAAATGAAGTAATCAGAGGAAAGGTGGTACAGCTGTGGCAGGTAGAAAGAAGAGTGAGAAATTAATCGACACAGAGGAAGTTGAACTAAGACCTAAAGAAACCACAAATCAAGGAGAAAAGACAAGCAGACCCAACAGAACCAAATCCCAACACACAAAGAACAGAAAACGAGAATAACCTGAGAAACTGAGCACAAAGGAATGAAATGTATGGCAACACCATTCTAGCAATAATTCATGACCAATGAACTGAAATATGGCTATACCTAATGAACATTAACAAAAAAGGAACAAACACCAACAGAAAAGAAAACCAAAACAGGGTTTTACTCAGAAAATTCAGTTTTTCTTTCACTTTCAAAAACATCTCATTAAAACACAATGTTTGTATAATGTGAAAACTCTGCAAAGGGCAAAGGACTTTTCAGAGACACTAACTGTATCATCATTACAAATGTCACAAATACACAATTTTTGTAATTGCCGTGTTTCCATTAAGAAACTGAATTAAAATCACACATGCATGAGTTTGATCAGCGCGCAGCACCAATATCCTCCATCTACTTCCTGTTGTCTTCTTCTTTGTGGTTTGTGCCAGTAGTAACATCCTGTTGTCAGTCATTTGACTACTGTGATGTGAAGAAAGTGTTTCCATTACAGTTTTGCAAAATAAACCTATTTTGATACAGGCAATAAAAACCAACCACTTCGTCTCTAAGGCCAAAGCTTTTTATCAAAATTGATGTGTTTCAGTGAAGCAAATTTATTTTCAAAAAGTCAAATTGCACAATTGGAAATGCAGAATGTTAAATTAGAGCGTGAAGCAGTGGTGGACACACCAATGGATGTTGCAGATCATCTGGACGTAGAATATCTCATTTTCAAACCTTCCTGAAATCCTCAGCATCCAATGAGAGCAGGCGAATCCATCTTTATTTGTAGTACTGTGTAATGGCTGAACTCTGGTTTCTGCAGCGCTGGGTGTAAGCGTCGGCCTCAGCTCGCTCATCAGCCACGCATTCAGGCCCAGCAGCAGGTAGATGCTGCCAGCGACGCCTAATGGTGCCTAAAAGAAAGAAAAATACAGAGAAAAAAGAAAAGTGATTAAACAAGATAAATGTGGACAGCTAGAGGTGTGTACTATCATGGCTTCAAATAAATGTTTATGTTACCTTTGACCTGTAATTTGTCAAAATCGTGAGTCATTGTTTAAGGGGGAGCCTGGAGTGACTCATCACTGAGGAAAACCCAATTCAGGATTCACTGCTAATGAAAGCATCATAGCAGCAAAGCATCACCTGCAGCTGACATGGAAAACAGCAAATATCTCGGTATTTAGCTGGAACTTAGAATGAAAAATGTCCTCATTAAAATAAAGATTTTTTTTTACTTTCTTATCCTCTGTACTGTTTCTGTCGTCTTCAATCTCCCTTCAAACAAAACTATGTTCACTCTGCAAACCTTCACACATTTTCTGACATTACAACCACAAACTTCCAAATAAAACACTTTTATTGTCATTTTAAGGGAAAAAACCAACACATCATAATGTCAGTTACAAATATAAATCACTTTGCTTCTTTGATTGCTTTGTCAGATAATTCATGATCAATAAAACAAGACCTTTTTGATCAAAATCCCACATGTAAAGTCAAAGTGAAAACTGATTTCTGCAAATAATGACAAATAAAAATATGTAACGTAATAATACTATTATATTTCCCTCTACAGGGACATGGAGGTTGGTCAAAGTTGATGAGAAAATAGATGGAGCTAAATGGAGACGGGGGAAGACCAGATAGATGTAGCAAAAGACTTCAGACTGGGGCAGGAAGTCAAGCAGAAATCAGAGATTCTCCACGTCTGGTTTTAATGAGCCTGGGAGATTTTGATCGAGAAAGACCCTGCAGCTGTAGCTGCAGCGAAGGATGTTTCTGCAAATTATCGACAAGAAGAGGTTGATTAAATTTGTTTATTAAAAAATAAATAAATCAGAAAACACTGAATCATTTCCTTCTACTTTACAGTTCTGCACTACTTTTTTGATGGTCAAAAACAGAAAAAATACTAATGAGAAAAGTGAAAATGTGAAAAAAATTAAATAAATCTTATCCTCCTTTGGACAAACACAAATTTTTCACCACAGACACCTTGTGTCAAATCCCCTGATGGAGGATTGTAAGATTTGTTGCATTTTTCTGGTTTCCTCAGAGAAGCACCATTTAACAAACTGGTTTCAGTCGTAGTTGAATTGGATTAAAGTGGATCCCATCTGTTATTGTATTGAATATAACTACAGCTGTGACTGAAATAAAACCATTGTTTGTTTTTCCTGCTTTGTTATTATGTAAATTGCCTTTAGTTGTCACTTTGTTTTGATTCAATGCTACAAGATTAAATTAAATTTGAATCAAAGTCAACACTGACTTTGATTCTCTAAATTTTCTCTAAATTGAGTTTGAATAATCTAAAATATTTTAAAAACTCAGCATTTTCTGTGTGGGAAATGTTACCAGTTCTGTATGGAGCAGAATAGCGTATTTTCCATCCACAGTGGTTGGGTGAGGTACCTATGAGCAGTCAGTGTCTTACCAGCAGTAGAAGTGGTTCAGCATGTCCAGAGTCTGGGGTTCTGACTGATAAGCTAAGTTAACTGTCTCTCAGCTCTGGGTTTACCACATTTTTGGTCATCAGAAATAAACTTCAAACAATTTTTTGTGTTTAACTCTGTTCTGTTAAACGGACGGCGGAGTCTGAAAAGGCACTTAAATTCCATAACAAAAGTAGGTTTTCATCTTTTTTAATCGTTTCCTTTTTTTCCAAAATTTCTTTCTTTTTTTTTTGACTGTTTGTTCAATGTCACATGCTGTTTTTATTTTTTCTTTAATCATGTAAAGCACCTTGAAATGCTTTGCTGCTGAAATGTGCTATACAAATAAAATTTGACTGATTCTGAGGATTTTGACATTTGTTTCATATATTAAATAAATACGTGTGGCATATTTAGTCTTGGGCTGCACAGTGGTGCAGTTGGTAGAGCTGTTGCCTTGCAGCAAGAAGGTTCTGGGTTTGATTCCCAGCCCCGGTCTTTCTGCATGGAGTCTCCATGTTCTCCCTGTGCATGGTGGGTTTTCTCCAGGTACTCCAGTTTCCTCCCACAGTCCAAAAACATGACTGTCAAGTGAACTGGCCCCTCCAAATTGCCCCTAGGTGTGAGTGTGGTTTTGTCCTGTGTGCCAACTGGCGACCTGACCAGGGTGACCCCACCTTTCACCCGGAACGTTAGCTGGAAATCGGCACCAGCAACCCTCTCAACCCCTCTAATGGACAAGGGTGTAAAGAAAATGGAGGGATGGATATTTAGTCTTTGATCGACCGTAATGCATAAAGTCTAAGTATGAAAAGCATGAAATTACTATGCTGCACTGACAGGGGGCAGTGCTGAGCCCCAGAGGTTCTTCTTCTGTGGATTAAAAACACTGAAAACAATCAGAATCAATCAGGGTGGGCAACTCCAGGCCTGGAGGGCCGGTCTACTCCAACTTTTAGATGTTTCTCTGCTTCAACACACCTGAGTCAAATAATGCATTCAAACTTGGACCAGGGATACATCTAAGAGTTGCAGGACACTGGCTCTCGAGGACCAGGACTGCCCACCCCTGGTCAAGAACCATTACAGGATGACTCTTCTCCTTGGTGATCATCTCCATTAAAGCAGAAAATATACAATGTATATGAAGCACAGACTTCATATACAAATAAAATTAAGAACATGCACAATCTTCAATTTTAAATTTGCTTTTACTGTACAAGACAAACTAGAATGACGTGTAAAACATTCTCTACGCCACTTCGACCGCAGCTTTGCAGAAAGACGCAGATGAAATCCACTCTATGCTTTATCTTGCAGAATCTCGTCAGAGAAGCAGATAAGCTCTCAGACGCTTTGCACACAACGGCTGCAGGATTGCACAAGGCGTCTTCGGGTCAAACAGATGGAACATTTATAAACTCACATGGTTTCCCGTCTTATCCAAAACTATTTTTCTCAGTTTGAAGCATGGCTACATTATTTTAAGTTATACATTTTACATGTCATTTTAGTATAATGGTGAACTGCTATCATTACAGCTGTATCTAGAAATCATCATGTAGGTTAAGTTTAAAGTGGTAGGTTTTTAATGTGGCTGAAATAGAAAATAAAGCACAAATTTAGAAAGCTTTACAGATAAAAGAGGACATTTAGGTGTTATAAATCTGATTAACACCTAACTGTACTGTATTTCATTTGTTTTATCTTGTTTATTCCGTGCTTGTGATGTTAACCTCTGTTTTTAAACTCTTATTTTTCTGTAAAGCTTTTTTGAATTGTCTGTACAAATAAATTTGCCTTGATTTGCTTAAATGACCATTTGTTGTTCATGTTTATTGAAATGTCACCATGCAGTCGAGGTTTTTAATTGAAAATGTGACATTCTGCCCAGAGCGGCATGGCTTGGGGTGTCAGTTGTGCTGAATAATATTTACATGTCTTATTTCACATACTGTGAGAAGATTCTTAACTTGGTTTCTGATTCTCAGCTTTTCATTCGGGCTAATTTCAAAGATCATTTCTGTGTTTTTGAAGCGTGTGGGAGACGTGTGATCATCTCTAGCTTGAAATCTTCCTGATCTGTTTCCCATCTTACATGAATAACTGAAAGATAATCTCTAAAAGCAGCACAGTGATAAAGGGCTTGCATCCCCGACCCTGCAGCTGAGCTCGGCTGCGTTCTTGTGCACATTGGCCAGGTTTCTTACACACACACACACACACACGCGCGCACACACGCACACGCACACACACACACACACACACACACACACACACACACACACACACACACACACACACACACACACACACACACACACAAGCAACTACATATCCATATGCTGTATAAAAAACACACTTCCTGACATTAAATAGGAATAAACTTTAAAGCATAACTAAGCAATAAGTCAACATTTGACCTAAAACTGTCTGAGTGTTGCCCTCTTGGGTTGTAGAGGAGCTACTGCAGTTGAGTTCTCCTATTTGTTAACATGATAAAACATGGTTGATGTCTGTCACTCAGTCCTGTTGGTGTATAAAACCATCTCCCCAGACTGGCGCCCCCTGGTGGTGTGTCAGGAGCTGGAATTGCCAGAATGGTGGGTAATTGCTTCACATGCTGTCACCAAAGCGTCCAACTACATAGAAAGTTTCTAGATTGTCAACCAGTTGATCTATTGACAAAATAAATCATTAGAGGTGTGTAGAAAATGTGTTTGGTTTGTGGAGATGTGAACGATCAAACTCCAATGTGGACCAAAAAAAAAGAACTCTGGCCCGCCTAGAAAAACCTCTGTCTGGATTCAGTTAAAGTGAACTCTGCTTTGGTTCAAATGCATATGTGAACGCCAAGTGGACTGGAGACCGCTCCAAAGGCAGGAAGTGGACTACGGTACAAGGCATTCTGGGTAAACAAGCACGCGACTCTTGCGCTAGCAGGAAGAATGGCTCATGGTCTCTATATAAAGACCCACTAATATTTGACACCACTCCATTTTTGTTTACCTTTCATGAAGAAGGAAGTTGCGCACAGTGTCTTCTTCAGAGGTTTTGATGTTTTTCTCTTTAGTGCAGCGCCCCCCACAGGCGAGGAGGTGAACAGGTTTTTCAAAGGCTTCTTTCAGTCAGTGAAAACTTCTCACAGTGAGAAAACGAACTGCAGCAGCTGAAAATGTAACAAATGTTCCCAATTTAGTCGTCAATCAAAGCTAGCACTTGACGATCGCCCTGAATGATAAAGATAAAAAACAAGAGACCTGCTCGCCACATTAAAACCAGCTTTGACAATGGCAGCAAGAACACAGAGGACAGGAGGATTAAAATGGATGTTTCCTGGAAATTACCCTTGAAAGGTCTTGTAGATGTTTTCTTTTTCCGAGCCACTTTTGCTTTCCATCACACCGTGTTCCCTCACACCATGTTCTGCGTTCCTTCTGCTCCAAGAACAGTCATGTTGTACCAAATTAAAGTTGAGAGGTGGTCGACCTCCACAGTGTTTTAGTCAGACAGGAGGAATAATGTGGCACTTTAACTGCTGCATTTAGCCCAGATTATTGTTTCTGCAAGGCCAAATGTGAGACGTTGTGCAGCTGCAGCTGCTCACAGCAACAAGCAGAGCCGCGGCTGGAAATGCTCAGTTCAGCTGCTGCTGCAGTTCCCTCAGAGTTGCTGTCCTCAGCGATGTCCAGCTGTTTTAAAGAGATGGGTTTCTGTCAGAGACATGACTAATGAAGGAACTTCAGCGAAAAATCAAACCATGCACATATAAAAACCACTTAAAGCTCAGCATGTTTGGGTTTTTATGAACAAGAGAAGAAAAACAAATTGTATTGTTCTTAAAGAATAAGCCTGTTTCGCTTGCTGACTCATCTGTGCCAGAATTTCTGTGCCAGTCAAGCAAGTCCAGTCAGAGTTTTGTTTTTTCTCTCCCCGTTTTCAGTTTGGTTTCACACAGTGTGAGTTTGAGGCTGAAATATCCTGTTGTTTGTTGGTAGAAAACACAGACGGAGCCAATCTAGACAGGATCAACATCCCCAACAGAAATGAAACGGCCCAGCGTCCCCCATGGAGGCTCATCCAGTCTGAAAGGAGCCTGGAATATGTCACAAAATGACAGATCAGACATCTGAGGTGGAGGTGACCGCAGCTCGGTCCACCGTTCCCAGACAGCGGCAACGTCCAGCCGAAACGTGAAGCGTATTACCTTCATTAAGGAGGAAATGATTTTGATAAAAGGTGCTCGGATTGATTTAAGTGGCATCAGCAACAAGAAGTTAAGACATCAGACACAAAAAGTCTCATATTTAAATCAAAATGCTTTTTTATATCCGGTACATGCAAAAAGGAACCACAAATAAAACCTCATTGATTTAAAAACACTTCAACATGAGAGCAATATGCTGAGCAGCGGTCTTCGTCTTTAGATGGGAAGAAATAAAACCAGTATAGCTGCAGTGCACCATGCAGTTACAAGATAATTCAAAGTGATTTATGGAAAAAAATTTAATGCATTAAAATCTGTTCAAGACAAGAAACACATTAAGACCAGAAAGACTCAAACCTCTGCTGGCAGCATAGAATGAGGCTCAGTAGGAAGTTTTGAACAAGAAAATGCCGCAGCTATATCTTGGCTTCATTACTGGGGCCAAGTATTATGTCCACTCAAGTAAGAAAAATGCTGTATGTATCAAAAATAGCTTAGAAGAACAACAATTAGACGCTTTAAAATCTGTCACTGACCCTTTAAGAAGCTTTGCTTTCCGACACTCTGCCTTCAGCTCGTCATCTCAACAATGATCCTTCATTTTATTGTTCACGACCGTTTCTGGACGGTTGGACTGAGAAGTAGCTCCTATGATGAGCTCAGCAGTTTCATGAGGCGTTTACTAATTGCTGCAGCCGCTAGTCTGGAGGAACTGAAACCAAAAACGTCCATTTTACACAACACATCACCTTTAAATCAGTAACAGCACAACAAGGTCCAGGCAACAGGTGAGCAAAGCCGACACAGGAGGAAAATGAAAATACAAGGAGGATCTGCTTTTACAGCAGGAACCAAGTAAGTCCAGTTTAATTGATCAACGTTTCTGATAACCTTCCAAACGGCTCAGTGTTTAAATGCATGACACAAACCTAATGGACCTCTGCTCCTCCGGGTTCCCTGCTGCCCGTCACACCTGAGCATGTTAGCTTGGAGGGTCGCGCTAAGCTAAGTGCTATCAGTGTGACTCAGCCCAAATCAATGAGCACCTGTGCGAGTTTGTGTGTGTCGGGTTTCAGCTTTAATTTGGGATCCTCCATCCTCCATTATCTTCTCCAGCCTCTGTCTCAGGAGAGGAACAAGTGCGTGTGTGAAGTTACAGCGGCTGGCAGGGAAAGATAATTACAAAGATAGACTAAACCTAGATTGACAGAGCAGTTTGCTGCACAAAGTGGAAGCACTTATTGCTGGTCTAGACAGAGAGTCTTTGTGCAACATGTGTTAATGCTGAGGTGGAAGCAGCGGCCCAGACCCAACTTATCATAGCTAAGAAGCTGTTTTATAAAGAGCTGTTGAAATAATAATAATACGGTTACTGTGCACTTGAGACCGTTCACTGGCTGCTCCGGAGCGAAAAATACAGAACTGAACTGTAAGAAATGATGAATGGTTGAGAGATGACATGCAATGACTGTCACTTATCCAGGTGAGGCTGTTCCAGACATCCGACGTCTGGACCGCTGACTGGTGGGGTTGAGATTTAGCAGAATTCTGTTTATTCTGCTCAATAAACAGACGATTCTTGCTGCCAATTAAGAGAAAGTTGGTGAGAAACGAGCCACTGTATGGATGACAGTAAGAACCTGTAAGGCTGTTTGTGTGTCAGATGTTTTTCCTGTTGTCATCAGTTGCATCCATCTAAATGCAGCTTTAATCATCTAGTTCCAGATCCAGTTACACATCAAATGACACATTTAACTAATTTCATCAGAGTCGTGGGTGACTGCAGAATAGACGTTTTGCAATCAGAAGGTTGTAGGCTCGATTCCAGCTTCCTCCTGCCACGTGTCGATGTGCCCTTGGGCAAGGCACTCAACCCCAAATTGCCTACCGAGCTGCGTATCGGTGTATAAATGTGTGAGCGTTTGTGTGAATGGGTGAATGTGACTCTAGTGTAAAGCGCTTTGAGTGGTCAAAAATGATTGGATAAAGCGCTATATAAGTTCAGTCCATTTACCAATCATGGTGAAAATATGGGAAAAAAATCAACGTAACTGTGCTGGTGGCAACTGTAGAGAAAAAACAGAGTATTTTCCATCCGGTGGAAATCATTTACATTTGGAATATCTTGCAGAAGGCTCAGCTGGAGGAGATCCTACCAGGGTCGTGCATTGAATACGCTCCGCGGAAAAGTTATTCGAAAGAGGAAATCAACACCTGACTCCCTGGCTGGTGGTGAGACCAGTGTGGGTAAAATATTCTGTCAGAACATGTTCATCACACCGTCTGTAATCCTGTCAGTCTGCCTCCATCTCGCACCCAGCAGGAGCCTGGGTCGTTCTCACACCCTGTTGTGTGACGGGATAATGATACGCCATGACAGATTCTGTGTGTTTGTGAGGCTGTGTTTCCCAAAGAGGAAGGAAAAACTGTCAAAACACTTTATAGTTTAGCCTGAGCAGTTTGAAGGCCCCTCGGCTTAATTTGGTTGTTTTTATTGATCTGTGTGGCATAGAAAACATCTGAAGGTCAGAACTGTAATGGTGAAGTAGACAGAAAAAAATATTCAACAAAGACTACAGATAGAAGAGCACAGCGCTGTCTGGACTTTGACTACACCACTAAAATATATACAGAAAACAGGATGTTTTCCCTAAACGTCTTGATGAACATGGAAATGTGTTTTGTTTTTTTATGTGGCTTTATTGATTTCTAAATCATGAACATTCATCCTGACTCAGGCAGGAGACATTTCATTTGCCGTTCTGGATTTCATTCACTTCCTGGATGAGTTTCTTTCATCCACTCTTTGATAGGTTTCTGAAAAGGCTCACCATGTTCTCATGTTTTCTCCATTTGTGGTTGGCTGGAGTCTCAAAGCCTTAGAAATTGCTTGGTGATCCTGTTCCAAACTGATAGAAGACACCGATTAATTTTTTATTAACTCTTTAGGTTAGGCCATGATCTGTTGCTGTTTGAGATATTTTGCCTACTTCATGTCGTCAGACAGATACTATTAAAGCAAAGTCTTGATTCCGTAGATTTGGAAGTGATTGTGAGGATCAGAAAGCTTTCAAAACCCGAACAAAAGAAATCTGGGGAAATCTTTTCTAATGATTCTCACTTTCTGCTTTAGAACCAGAAATCATGTTGGCTTTATTTGTTGAAAATATAAACATTATTAGTGACGCAAACGTAGCAACTGCTATCCAAGAACAGTTTGAGTCTAGACAAACTATGAAACTAAGTTTTGATCTTTTTCATAGAGCTCTGACTGTTTTCCTGCTAATGCCAGAATCATTTCTGGTCCTGAAACCAAAGGTTTTCTGGTCCAATCAGAAATGCCTGCAGTGTCCCACTGAGACCGGCCTCTTCTGACCTGTTAATGTTGCTGTGTTCTCTTAATTTGTTATTATACGATTAGTAGTTGTGTATATTGATTTGGACTAGCATCCCTCTTTAGAATAAATCAAAACGTTAAAGCCGTAATGTTCAGAAAATGAGCTCTGAGAGGTTTTGCAGGTAAAAATATCTCTGCATAGCAGAAAATAATAGATCTGACCGTGACATCGGTCTGGTGCGACCAGAACATTCGCCCTTCGTTCCATCTGCCACCAAGGACACGCAGCTATGCAGTGTGTGTGTGTGTGTGTGTGTGTGTGTGTGTGTGTGTGTGTGTGTGTGTGTGTGTGTGTGTGTGTGTGTGTGTGAAGGGACAAGTGTGTGTCTGAAAGCCTCTGTTTATCTGCTCATCTAATTTGCAGTCTATGTGAGATTGCATACGTCATTAGCACAAGCCGTAGCGGCTTGTGTGTCTGTGTTCAAACGTGTGATTGAGAGCAAGCCGACGGTTGTGACTGAGGGGAATACCAAGCAGGGCTGCAGAGACTGACAGCAGACGATAAGGGCAAGCGGACGTAGAGACAGCGGAGAGGCGGAGAGACCAGCAGGACAAACAGGAACATGATAGGACAGCTAATGAGAGGGTCCAGGGAAGTGGGGATTGTTGACTTATGAGGGAGCCGCAGGTCTGGTCACCAGGAGCTTGTAAACATAAAACAGGATCTTATTGAAGCTTAAATGGGATCTGACACTTATGTGTTTTTTTATTGGCTGTTTCTGCCATAAATGAACAATTTAAAGCTCTGTTTAACCTTATTTACAGTTTGTGGTTCAAACATTCATACAGAAATTCTTATGCATGATGTACTAAAAGCCTCCACAGAAAATCAGCAAGAATCTCACACTGAACCAATCAGAGCCAATCACCTTAATGTGATTAGTTCATTCAGTGTCAAAAACAATCCATTTGTTTGACTAAATTTACAGCAGAGTAAAAATGTTCTTACTTATAAAAAAATCAAGTCATTTATGTCTAAGATTTAATTGAAATTTAGTTTCAACAAACTCCTAATTAGTAACTCATGATGTTTCTGATTGGACACAAAGCAGATCTGCTGGTGATTCCTTCACTTGTTTTTACTGTCGTCACACAAAACCAGCTCCAGTCGTTGCACAAAACACACGGATGCAGCAAAAAGGAGTTTTGTTAAAGAGGCAATTGATTCTGTTGAACCTGACAGATTCGTCAGCATGTTTAAAGGTGTCACTACGGCCTAGTTCAAGCACCAGAGCAGCTAACAAGAAAGCAAGACATGGGAGTAACTTCAGATTCAGTCCATTTAATAAAAAACAAGCACATTTGCTCCTATCTTGTTGTTATCTGTATCTAATTCTTTCTTCTTAGGTTTAATAGTAAAATGTATTATTTTTTTTTACTTGGATTTGATTTTTTCTTGTACACTTTTTGTTTAACAGTGGATTGTTTTTGAACAGCTGAATAATTGTAATGCATGGCTTCCTTTTTGTGGTAAGATAACAGTATTTATTTCAGTGCCTTCCTTTATTTTCTGATTTTTACTTTTAAATCTCTGAAAACTAGTTACCTTCCTTTCTCTTTCCATTCTCTTCATCCTTATACACAAACAATTATTCCCTATGGAAAAGAAAATGTACTGTAAGAGAATCAAAGAGAAACTGAATATCTGGTAAATTTGATAAAAGTGCAAGAAATGTTTATGTTTACTGTTTGCAGGATCATCAAAGATTAGACAAAAAAATGACGTTTTCCTCTAAAGAAAGATGCTTCAAGAAAGTTCAAAATAAATGCAAGCAATAAGACTTTTTCTAAGACTCAGTGCTGCACATCAAAGAGAAACAGATCAATGTTTTCTTCTGCAGAGCAAATGAGTTCAGCTTTCTGAAAAGTTTTAAAAACCAACCTGCCTTAAAAACTCAGACACAAATCAGAAAACAGAATCAGAAATCTTCCTTCAGCATAACGGAAAAAACGACGTTTATACAATCAACCAATCTTTATTTCTACAGCACATTTAAGCAACAAGGCAGTTTAAAGAGCTTTACATCAGGAGAAAACCAAAAATACAAAGTCATACAAGATGGAAAACCATTTGCTCAATATTTTATTTATTACGGTTCAAAAGCAACTCTTAACAAATTAGTTTTTCGTCTAAATTTAACTCAGTGTTTCAGCTGCTTTGCAGTTTTCTGGAAGTTTGTTCCAGATTTGTTGTGCAAAGAAGCTAAATGCTGCTTCTCCATGTTTGGTTCTGGTTCTGGGGATGTAGAGCAGAACCAGAACCAGGAGACCTGACAAACAAAAAATAAGAAAATATGATTCAGATTAAATCATCTACCTTACATATGAATCTGAAAAGTAGAAGGAAAAGTAATTTTAAAAAAAATCCCCTTTTATGTTTCTGCTGGGAACAAAATGAAAATTTTTATTTTTAATATCAAAGCTGGAAAAGTTCAAAAAAGTGATATTAATTCTAAAAAGATGAGCTTTTTCAATGTCAGAGATATGAAAAACTAAAGTGATGTGTAGTTATGTATATTTATGTGCTGTGACCCATAACTGCACAAACTCACTGATGTTGTTCCTGCAGCAACGTTTTTTAGATGTTGCAAGACTCTCAATGTTGCCGCCATCTTGGAGGGATTCACAGGACAGGCAGAAATGGATGAGGGGATTTTAATTTCAGCACATCAAAGCCAAACTCTGGTGTTTCTTTGTACATCAAAGTTATGGGAATCAGAGGAAACGAGCACAAAAAGCCTGGGAAACCACATGTTTCTCAGCACATACATGTAAAGTCATGCAGCTTCAATTTAATGACATGGAAGTTCACCAGGCAGAGGGAGAAATTTCTACTGAAATGTTCTGAAGAAGCATAAACTGAACCTCATGCAGGAAGAGAGAAAAGATGCGTCTTCCAGCAGATTTAATCTGTTTTTATGTTTTTATCAACATTTTTCCCTAAACCTTATAACTAATTTTTCTCTGTTTGGTCGGGGAAAAAATGGTACAGTGTCCAAAAAGAAGAGTTTTTATTTACTATTGAGGAGTTTTATCATGCAGATTTGTTTTAATTCAACCACACTAGAGATTTTTGGAACACAAATTTTAAGATCACGCCACAGAATTTAATCACATGTAAATCCTAACTTTAACGAGGCAAAACCTTGACTGTAGCTTTATGGTGTGGTTCAGAAGTTGACTTCCTGTTGTACTTGAATCATTATCCTGCTTGTTGACCCAAGTGTCCTTAAAAAGAAACACGGCAAACACAGATGCTAGTTTTTTATTAATTTAAGGCTCATACTAAATTAGTTTCAGTTTGAAAAAGTTTGAAGAACAAAGTTTGAATTGCAATTTATTTTCACTTTCAGGTTGTGAGATTCAATTTACAGTCAGTTTTATCTCAGACGCAACAGAACCAACGGCCTATACAAAACATAGAAACATACAACCCTCAATCTAGAATAGAAACTAATTCTGGATTTCTGCAGTGATTCGCAAAAACCTAAAAAAAAACTGGATATCAGCAAAAAAAAAAAAAAGTAATATTTCTGTAGACATTTTTACTATTGTGATAAGTGACCACTCCTAATCTGAGTAGTTATTAGGATTTTGCATGCAGGAGTCAGTTCAGTAAATGTTGGCTTTTAAAGCCTCAGAGGACAAACTCATAAATTATGAAACAATCTGAGATGGAATCTAACTGGAATTATGAGGCATTGATGTCAAGCATGGATGGATTTATCTTCTGTAGCTGTAAAGCTTGAAAGCAGAGACGTTTAGATTAAAGCTTTTATTGCTAATGCATCGCATGACAAACTGAATTTTAATAACTGCAATGATCCAAAAACCTGTGAAGTCAGAAATTCACCTCTGAAGCTTTACAGCATCTGTTGCTGCTGGGACTAATTACTGTTCCAGAAAAATGTAAAACGGATCAGCTAAAGGTGAACTGGGCGGATCATTAATGTCCTGTTTTAGCAGCACACACACACACACACACACACACACACACACACACACACACACACACACACACACACACACACACACACACACTTCCAACTTTTCTACTTTACAATATTTTGAAGTATTTGCGGTTCAGACTGAATCACAGTTATCTACTTCCTGCAGGATGCAAACTAATTCTTACATCAATACCTAAATCTGCAGGTTAATTATGACATAAATGAAACATACATGATCCGAGTCCAAGTCATTTCAGAGGACATGACTGTTTCCACATCGTGCCACAAAGCAGCATGACACCATGTCAGCCTTTACTGATGTTAATCCAAAACCAAATAACGCCCATTTTGTGTGTCTACACACAGTGTGTGTCTGTGTTGTGCCTAATAATAAAAATGGATGAGCCAATTTAGATGTGTATTGATGTGAGAAATTGGCTGAAGGCCATAAAACACACACAGGTACACACACACTCCTTTATTATGCATAGACTGGAGCCATGCTTACTTGTTTTTAGTGATGGATTTTATTAAAAAGCATCAGCTGATTTGTCACAGCTCATCTATATTAATACTTTACATCATTAAAGAACAGCTAAAGCAAAGTGTTGTGAAAAGTAAGTAAATAAAGTTGTCAACTTTCACTCTGGAAAGGATCACAAAACATGTTGTAAGTCCTCAGCAAACCACAGAGTGAGGCTTCATCCACAAATAGAGACAACATGAAGCCCCCAGGAGCAGCCGGCCTATCAGAATTACTCCAAGACATAATCGATTTATCCAGGAGGTCATAGCAGAAACCCTGAGCTGCATCAAAAGCACTGAGACCCGAGTTCAGCTCAGGACACCATTCAGCACAGACAGACAGACTGGACCAAAAATGACTGTTTCCACTGCAGTTTGGTGAAAAACGACAGGTTTTAATCCATCCATCCATCCATTTTCTTTGCACCCTTGTCCCTTGGAGGGGTCGGGAGGGTTGCTGGTGCCTATCTCCAGCTGACAGGTTTTAATATGGCTGATAAATCACCTCATCCTAATGCAGAAAGATTTTATCAAAAATGGTGAGTTTTTATAAAATTCAGGCAATTGTATTGTTAATTGTGTTTCTTAGCAAAACCCCTGATGAACAAATACAACAAATAGTCTTGACTAAACATTTGTCCAACAAAATAAAGCAAACTCAATAATCCCCAAGACTTTTGGTAAAAGTAACAGTGGATTTCTTTGGAAACCACTTTACCAGTGAAATGGTCTTTTTTTCACGATTTCTCACACTAGGATTTGACTCTCATGCTTGTTCTGATCAGATTTACCCATAATGCCCTTCGCTAAGTCCACTTTCTTGTTTTGGAGCCTTTTCCTATCTGACGTAGGTTTTCAAAGTTAACTTCTGGTTGGTTGGCATCAGAGTTTCATAATGAATTCACACCTTGCCAAACAAACCAGACTTTCCAGACAAAAGAACTAGAGTTTGATTGAAGTGGACTAAACAGGCTGGTGTGAATGGAACCTGAGAGATAATCCTGATGAAGAACCTCCAGCCATCAGTGTGAGACCGCAACCTTAAAAAAATGATACATATTATAAGTAACTCTGATAAATAGTGAAACTATAGGTATACAGTTTTAATATATTAACTGAATATGTGATACTAATATCTTTGGCCCAATCATAATGCTTGTTAGGGTGGATATTGAAGTTTTTGTTAAATTACAATATTTTTTGGAATCACATTACAATCTTTATATATCTGACATCACCATGACAACCAGGAGGATAAATACACCTCTGTTTTTATATTTATTCACTGTATTTTGTTTTTCTCTCACCACATTTGCTTCCTAATTATATTTGAGTCTCTCTCTGCTGTTGTCTCACTGTGTTTTGCCTCTTCACTCCCATCTATCGTTGTTTTTCCTCCATCTTTCTTCCTCCTCCTGCCTGCAGACATGAAGCTCATTCATTCCTCTCACTTGTCTCCAAGTCTCCTTTATGAACAACAATCCATCAAACATGTCTTTCCTCTTTGGGCCTCTTCTTTCCCCCGTCTTAGTTATTGTCTTCTTGTTATCATCCTCAGCATTTTCTTTGTAATATCGGGTATTTTCTTCTGCTAATCTTTTCCTCTCCTTCCCGAGAAATTTGCATCTAAATTAAAGATTCAAATGGGTCTAGCAGATGAGATAGGATGTCAATTATGGTCTTTTTAATTAATGGGGAAAGAGAATCGCCAAACATGAGGAGCTTGGAGGAAATTCACACCGTTCTGATTACAAGCTGCAGTTGTGTAACGAGGACAGTAGAGAACATCACCCAGTCCTGACACCAGGTCCCTGTCGCTCAGAAAATAGACTTTAAAATTCATCTGGTAGTTTATAAATCACTGAACTAAAACACATTGAAGACCTGCTGTCTGCTCTGCATCCTAGAACCAGAACCAGACCTGGAGAAGCAGCATTCAAATCTGGAACAAACGTCCAGAAAACTGCACAACTGCCAAAACACTGACTTCCTAAACCAAGACTAAAAGCTACTTTTGATTCAGAGTAACTGGAAAACTGATCAATATATTATATATATATTTGCTTAATGGTTTTGATTATGGCATCTGACAATGTAATGTTTATTTCTACTTAATAATGGGATAGTGTGTCATGTTTTTTTATGAAAAGCAGAGAAGTTGATGAAATGTGCAATAATGATAAATTCAAAAGAACGTAGAAACTAGTTAGATTTACTCAGTCACCTTATGGAGAACAAATATTTCTATAAGCTTTCATGTCACGTTTTACTTTTACTTGAGCTTTGTCAAAAAAAATGTGTTTATTGCATATGGTTTATATTTATGTTGTTTTCCTTCTTTTGCAGTTCAGGCATGTTGGTCAAACTGACCCTGACCGACAGCCAGTGGTTTTCTTTTGTTTGTGATCATTTTTTTCCTGTTATCTTCGGTTGAAGAGTCTCACACACTCAGTCTCACACTCTTCCAATGAAAAGTGTTTTTTAAATCCAACATATGAACTGTAAATTGTCTTTTACAGAATATTATTTTATGTTTATGCTTGATAAAGTTATGTTCATCTTGGATGGCCTTCATCAGTTGCTTAAAATGAAACATTTTGGAGTCGTGGTTTGTCTGGTTGAAATGGTAAAAGTTTGCTTTATCATTTCCAGTTAAGTTTAAATTTTAATCTCATGGAAAGTTTTCATGATTTGCTCTAGAAGACTTTCTACAGTGGTGTTACTTTTTATCCACAAAACAAATGTTTCCATTCATGTAGGTATAGAAACAATCTAGTATAAACATGCATTTATACTTCAATAGTACAAGATAAATTTGTCGTCAGTTGCCACCAGGCCACCTTTAGCTTAAAACCTCCACTGGATAATCAAACCTTCCTCAAGGAGTTTTGTCACCTGAAGCCAAACTGGAAAATGACAGTGACAGTTTGTTTCTTTCAACAAGCCAGGCTGTAAATGGAGAACAAGTTGAATTACTTTCCTCCTGATCTGGTGGAGCTGGAGAGCAGCAGGCAGGTAATGATGCTGCAAAGAGCTTTAAATGCTCCGTCTATATTCCTGAGGCAAAACGAGGGAAGAGGCAAGTCTGTCCTCATTCATCTCCCTGCAGAGGCACGACTCCTGTATCGCTGCCATGATGCACTAACAAGTTGATTAATGATCCTGGAGTGAGATCCAAAGTCTTCCCCTCCCTTCCTGGTTGATGTAAAGGAATATCACCTGACTGAAGGCTGCAATTCACCTCAGTCTGGATAAGAATCAGTTCTTTCCTTTGCCCAACTGTACATGGTAGAAAACACCAATATCCTTTTCTTGGAGGAAACCATTATCTGCCATCAGCAGCTTATCGTTTCCCTCCACATCAAGCCTCAGAAACACCGTTAGAAACTCAAACTGCTGCACCTGATCGGCTCATTCAGAGGAAAACCTGCGATTGAACCTAAAAGATACCCAGGAAAAACATCTCCAGCCCCGAATCAGGATGTTTCTTACAAATATCTACTGAGATTATGTCACAAAAAGGAAAAAATAGTCAATATAAGAACAAGTAATGAGCTCTTTGGTTTGATTTGTGTTTTCATTGCAAATGAGAAGAAAATGTTTTCTATTTTTTACCAATGTCAAAAAAACAGTTTTGTCTCGACAATGTTTCCATTAAATGAGAAACAGAATTAAATCTCAAGTTCATTAAAAATTACGCTGCACCATCATCATCCAACTACTTCCTGTCGTTGTCTTCATGTTTCGCTCCACTGGCAGCGTCTGGTTGTAGATCATGTGACACGTGATGCATAGAAAGTTTCTGTTGCAGTTTTGGAAAGTAAACTGATTAATATGGCCAAAGACCAAAACTCAACATTCAACAAGCTGCTTTTTGTTGCCATGTTTTCATTAAGGAAATGTATTTTCAAAATGTCAAATTTTGAAATGATATGGTCAAAGGAAATGCAGCTTTTGCCTCTTTCTCATTGTTTTCTGCTCCTCTTCGCAGCTGTTAATCATTTGCCTCTTCCTGCTCCTTCCCCCAGCTGCAGCCACTCACCTGTAATTAGCTCTCCTGCCTCATTTATGTCATTTCCTTTTCTCTCAGCTTTAAGCTGTTCTCTCTTCATAAGCACATCTGACTGACTGCTTTGAGTCAATACATTAAAATACTTAAAATAATCTTTAAAAAAGTTATTAAATGATTTTCATTACAACCACATTTCTGTATTAAAATGTTTTTTCAATTTGTTTTATTTAATTCTAATGTTAAATGAAATAGTTTTAACAGAGATAAAACTATAAAAACATCAATGTACCTGCAATAATCTGCATAATATATAAACAATGTGGGTTATGGGAATGAAGGAACGTCTAATTAACATTTTTAATTCATTGCATAGGTCTGCATGCCTCCCTGTAAACCTGGGGTTTCGTATAAACTTCACATTTCTCCATGCAGATCAGTTCTGCTTACTGTGCATTGTGTAATGCTGGAGTCATCAAGAACAGAGATGAGAAGCAGAAGAAAGATTCCTCCTCAGGGACGACCGTAATGAAGCTCCTGGGAAGGAAAGGAGGAAGATAAAGATAGAAAATGCAGAAATTCACAGGTAGAAGCAGCTCCTGTAGCATGTGGTCACATTTGATCTGAACCAGACTCAGAATACCAGCGCAGCGTGACGCAAAAACCTGCCATGAATATTCATCAGCCTCACAGGGAAACTTCTTGGATATTTAACTACATCTAAAGTTTGCTCCGTCTTCTTGGATTTGTTTTATGCTTCCTTGCTTCTTGCCATCTGTCTGATTTTTATTGTTTTCTCAAACGTAACAAGGAGGAGCTGAATCTGAGCTAAATCCACTTAAACTGAACAAGGTTCATCTGTCTCACTTGTGTCAAAAGAAAAACGTCTTCCAATATAGAAGAGAAATGGATGCATTCATGTATTGGAGAAATAATTAAATGTTGATGACGTTTGAGGATATTTTTTTAATGTTTTTTGTGGAATCCGTTATGCAGCCCAGCTTCACCCAGACTCTGCCTCCAGCGGCCCTCTGGGTAAATTGAGTTTGAGACCCCTGCTCTAGTCTGTTCACTCCAAATATTTATCCAACAGAGCATCTTTTTTGGGAAAACAAGATTGGATGCAGAGCAAACAAATCTGCAGCAACAGTGTGAGGAAGAACATGGCTGAAGAAAAAAGAATGGCTCCAGGGTGGTGTACCTAATAAAGTGGCCAGTGAGGTCCAAGTGGTCCACATTGAGAGTGAGAAATAAAACAGCAGCAGCTCCTCTTCAGAGCCCTTTGATGGCAGCGGCCAGCGGCTCTCAGGCCCACAGTGGAGGGCAGTGTGTGTGTGTCCCCACCCGGACACACACTCCTCTCAAATGAAACGAGTGTGTGTCATTCAGGAACACACTGCTGGAGGAGCAAGGTCGCAAACAAAATGAAAGCCACGCTTAGCATCCCGGCCACGGATTAATTTTGGGTTTTCTCTGCGGCCATTAGTCGATCTGACTGCACTTTCTGAGAAAACCTGACTGAACCAAATGTTTGACCTCAGAATCGGAGGCTTGACTTTATTGGTTAGAGGTGAAAAATAAGAGGCGGCTCGATATGTAACCGTTACGTACGGTGGTCAAATGAAAAGTTTTCTGAGGACGTTTCTGCAAACACTCATGAATTAAATATACAGAAAGCAGAGAACCAGAGCCAGAGGGCAGAAAACTTCAAACAGGCTTTTCAAGTCACTGCAAGAAAGTTTGGATATTAACAGATGAAGTTATTTTATACTTGCTTCACAGCAGGGTGGTTTGGTTTTATCTTAAGATGCATAGTTGTTTTTGCTAAATGATAAAGAATAATAAGTGACTTAGAACGATGTGAAATTAGAAAAGGTTCACAATTTCAGTCAATTCTTGATTCTAAAAATATTTTATTTGAAGATTTCTCTTTGTAAACGTTAGAAAATAAATAAATGTCTTCAAACTGAATATTTAACCAGGATCATTTCCCAGTTCAGTTCTTCTGCATTTTATTCTCTGTTAAAAAAAAGATCAGGTTCCTGAATTTGAAAAAAAAGATAATAAGTTTTATTCTTTTATGTTGGAATGACATTCTACTTAATTGGGAAACATGAGCAGCAGAGGTCAAGAAATAAAGTGCAGTAGGTGGAAGGTCATACGTACGATTTAATTAAATTAAAATCTCTGCAGTGGACTAAATGTCATTGGAACAGGAACTGTGGAAGTTGAGCAATTTATTTCATCTGAAAGGGAAAATCAGCCTCAGCTGGATGTGGGTCGAACCGGACAATCAGACCAATAATGTATCAGGAACGGCCTGGATCTCATGATTAGGCGCTAAAGAGAAGAAACGGCTCAAAGGGAGAAGCAAAAAGAAACAGAAATGGTTTTTTTTTCTGCTGCAGCTGAGCTGAAAAAAACTAGTTTTTGGAATCAAATCCACATTCAGATGCTGACAGTGAGAGACTGAAACTGTTGACCCCAAGAGGTGAGTTAGGTTACTTTCTGTATGGTGAAAAAATTCAATTATTATTTAATGATTCAATTAAGTGCTTAGAAATTCTTCCAAATCTGTGTCAGTAATAAAATACCAACAAACTTGTGAAGTCGGTTCTGCAGCACAAACAGAGAAAACCCAGAGCTTTCAGGCCGTGATGCATTCTGGAAGATTTGCTCTTAAAATAACTCCACTGAGTAAACACTGCCTCTCTGCACAGAAAGGAAATTTCTCACATGTTAATAAATCATTTTGCATGCACTTAGTGGAAAATTCACCCACATACAGTTTGTGTTTATGCAGTTCACAGCCTGAGCTGAATAAAGTGTTGCATTAACCAAGACCAGAGCTGTTTGCATCTGACTGGGTGAAGAAACACACAAAAAAAAAATCCTGTTTAAAGCTGAGAGGAATAAACAAAAAAATCTATGTGACTTTCACAAGAAACAGTTAAATGATGGATCAGGAGCAGCTCTGCTTTTCCTTCTGATCCAATCGGTTTCTGCCTGGTTGTCCACATTCTGCCGACATCCTGAGAAACGTTTCCACGGCGCTGATGGCGGAGCGACTGCAGGCGTCCAAAAGTCCAAATCCTCCTGCTGGACCAGGAAGCTCTGAAGGAAACGACACATTATCATCATTATTACACACAATATCCAAATCTCAATCACTTCAAACTCTATGTAACGTAATGTTAGAAATGACAAAATAAAACCATGTATCCTGCATTGTTTGTTGTTCTGTTGATATTCCCATAAACATGTCGATCCAAATGAAAGATGGAAGGAAAATATACATGAAAGCCTTGAATAACACAAATAGATGTTTAAATACTAATAAAAAAATGAACAACAAGCATTTAAACTGTCCATTATTTAGTTTAAGATCAAAAGTTTCTGTAAACAAAATGTTTTAAAGAAAACAAAGTTTCTGCACATCTCAGGTTTCAGGTTTGCTCCACAACTGAGGAGAACAGAAACATTTTGCTTGTTTTGTATTTTTCACCTCACCTGGACAAAACTGTAAAAGAAAAATAAAAACACAAAAACCTGTTTGTGGGTCGGCCGTCATCACATCCTTCCCGTTTAAGCATGAATGTGTAATTAGTCAAAACCAAAAGATGTCTCTGCGGCAGAGTGCAGAAGCTTAATGGAGCCAGAACCAACGAGTGAAACCCAACATGTCAGATCAGCTAAAAATAATTTCCTCTGCCGACGAGACGATGATGGAAAGTGGAGGAAAAATGATTCATTAGGAGATTCCAACCATTTAAAGGACCTTTTTGTGGGAGCAGGAAGGATGATGATGATGATGATGATGATGATGATGATGATGATGATGATGATGATGATGATGATACCTGGAGTCGATGGTATTTAAACCTCCTGCAGAAGCAGAACAACAGAGCCGACTTTCGGTATTGTTGTAAATGCTTTTCCAGTAAATCCGGCCTGCAGAGTCCTGAGCTCGATGGGTCTTTTGTTTGTTTAGTTTCTGATGATAAAGTGCCACAAAAATTAGCCCATTAAAAGAAAATGTCAAAAATTAGAGCAACCTCTTTGCTCTTGTGAAGTGAAGTGATCATTTCATCAGAGCCAACAAGAGGAATAATTATGGGACAAACAGAAGCCAGCAAATTACTGCAATCAATTATCTAGAAACATGAGAAACTCACATCACCTGAGTGTCATGGATACATGGAGCAGGAGCCACAAGTTAACAAGTTCACTAGTGAATGTTTATTTATAGAGAGAGATTTCACAGACACAAAGTGCTTCAGAAGGCAAACTAAAGAAAATACATGCAACAAGAAATGCACAGTAAAAAACAGCTGAAACATGCAGAGGAATCTGTCCGTATACATCTCTGAAGATTAAGATTCAAACTTTGATCTGATTGTATCCACTTAAACGTGTGCTATGAGTTCCTCTGTTTCAGAGAGGCTGGCAGCAGTTTCAAACTATTTATTGATAACATAAAATGTACTTTACTCCTGCAAAACATAATATAGCAACCAATTACAAAACAAGCAATGCAGATAACATTTTGTCAAAATCATCAAACACACATCAAATATATTGATCAATGTTCCAGTTATTCTTAATCTAAGGTTTTAACCTTGATTTCACTCAGTGTTTCAACTGTTTTGCAGTTTTCTGGATGTGTTTTCCAGATTTGTGATGCATAGAAGCTGAATGTTGCTTCTCCATGTTGGGTTCTGACCCAGAGATCTGGGAGCAGCAGCAGTTCATAAACCAGCCAGTGATTTATAAACCAACAGAAGGATTTTAACGTCTGTGCTCTGAGTTGACAGATGGAGTTTATTCAGACTTTGACGTTTCTCATTTTCATTCAGGAGTTTTAGGTCCAAGGCCTGTATGCAAACCTGAACCTGAACCTGAAATTGATATCAATGTGTCAGTTTTCACTTCCATTTCCACACCAGCTAGTGTCGATCTATCCCCCAAAAACCTCCACAAAACACAGCCGTGTTTGTAGTTGTGTTAGGATGAACTGTGAAGATGCTGAACGTCTTCATGAATCCTGCTGGAAGCGTCTGTTCCTGGTGCTCTGCCTCCCCTCTGGGACTCCTCAAGCAGCTTGGCATCACACAGCATGTTGTCACTTTCTCTGCCATCTGTCACATCCATGTCGCTTCATTTGGATCCCAGAGGATCCGGAGCAACACAAGAAAGTTTTGTTACCATTCACCTTGTTCCTGTTCCTCCTCAGACACGGTTAAAGCAGCTCTGACATGCCTGGTGGTGCTGCGATGCTGCTGTGGCATAAAACATTCACTGCCGTTCGCTCTGGGAGATTCTTTTCATTCCCCGACCCGGTTCCCCCCCCCACTTGCAGAGGCTTGTGTCAGTCATAGCAGCTGGTGATGCATGGAGGATTTCAGCGCAGCAATAGGTCCAGTCACCCTGCCACATTCATTTCAAGGAAATTTTTAAGAAATATAAATTATTCACAGAGCAAAACCTTCAGCTGTGGGAACAGCTGACTAATGCATTTTTGATTAAAGAGGCAAACCTCTCCTATAGATTCACCCTTATTAATGAGGCCAATCAGGATGAAGTGCACATGTCCTCTGCTGCTCATGAACAGCATGAAGACTGAATGTTTGTCAGTAGCAGCAGGAACAGGAACCGTCCGACGGATCTTTGTGTTTCATTTTGTAGGATTTGTGACTGTGCTGCCTTTTTAGGAAAAGACATAAAATGTGAATAAAATACAATGAATAACTAATTTTGAAAAATAAAATTCATTGCAGGATGATTACATCAGAATTCAAAAACCACTGGAACTGACACACAGCAAAGTTTTCAGGAAGTTTTTAATCCTTCTTATGAATCTTCAACAGAAGGAGACACACATTGATTTTAAAGCAGGTTTATGCTTTTTTTCTATTAATTTAACTTAAGTTGTAAATAACCAAAGATAAAACAATTAGAGCAACAGTATGTAACTTTTACAAAAATGTGTTTTGTGCAGGCTGCACAGTGGCGCAGTAGGTAGAGCTGTTGTCTTGCAGCAAGAAGGTTCTGGGTTTGATTCCTGGTCTTTCTGCATGGAGTTTGCATGTTCTCCCTGTGCATGGTGGGTTTTCTCCAGGTACTCCGGTTTCCTCCCACAGTCCAAAAACATGACTGTCAGGTTAATTGGCCTCTGCAAATTGCCCCTAGGTGTGTGTGCATGATTGTGTGTCTCTGTGTTGCCCTGCGGCAGACTAGCGATCTGTCCAGGTGACCCCACCTCTCGCCTGGAACGTTAGCTGGAGAGGAACCAGCACCTCCTGACCCCACCAAGGACAAGGGTGTAAAGAAAATGGATGGATGTTTTGTGCATGTTTGTTAAAACTGTCTCTATGTCATGATGAGACAGAATATCTGAAAATATTGAACTCCTTCTCCTCCCTGAGCTGTACAGCCGTCTGAAGAAATGCACCGCCAATCAGAGGCAGGAGGCGGGTCTTAGCGCTGACAATCACCCTCATGTAATCACTGCTGTGGGGAAGATGGATGGAGCTTAATGCAGGGTGATGCTAGAGGAAAACGTGATGGACTGGAGTGGAGGTTTATCTTCCAACAGCCAAATCTGAATGGAAATCATAATATTTTGGCAAACCTGAATGAGTAAAAGCTTCCAGCTCATGTATTCTTCACCATCACTGCTCACCTCCGTTCTCCTTTCTGCCTCTAAACACAGATCAGATTCACCACCAGGTTCTTTAAAAATACCTGGAACAAACAGAGATGTTCTCTCCAGAAACGTCCCGATTACCTGCAGTTTAGATTTATTTCATTTTCACAAATACAGAAATCCCCTTGTTTCTGATCAATGTCTATAGTTACAGCACAGTAAAGCACAGGGAGCTTTTGTTCGATCTAGTTATTCAGAACGGGGCTGAACTGTTTGTTCCTTTCAGTAACTTCCTCTCAGATTTAAGGATTGCGCTGCAGGCAGCCTCTCCTCAGCCGCCAACACAGAACATGTAAAATCTCTGACCTTTCCACAAAGTAGTCCTGTCAACACCATTGCCCAAGGTGGGATTAGTTACCCTGGCAACACAAACAGTATAGAAGAAGCTTGTTTTATAAAGTGCCAACTTCAAAAAAATCCAAGCAACAGAGATTTGAACACATCTTGGATCAGCTGTCAGTTGAGCCAGATTGTGACATTTTGCAGTGAAAGTGGACTATATTGTTCGGAAATGGTCTTAAAGTGAACCTCCGTGTCTCGAACTGCATCTGGTCCAAAAGGAGTCTGACAGGCTCAGTGAACATGAGTTCACATAGAAACACAGCAACGGAGCAGAAAGCACCAATGTAGCAACCATTAATATTGGTCTATATACTGAAATGGGCTTAAGAAAAGTTAAACTTTCCATTTCTGTGTATAGTTTTGAATATTTTCCACTGGATTTGATTGATATTGGCACCTTGTGGGGCCAATTATATTTTATGATCAACACTACACTGGTGTTACTTTTATTTTATTTTAACACTAACACCGTTGTACATGTTAATGTGACTCTGTAGTGTTGAATTTAACACCAGCTGACTTGGACACATATAGACACTTTTGGGTGTTAATTCAACACTGGCATTTTTACTGTGTAGCTACAGTCGGTTGAAATAGACAATGTGCTGACAAGCTGTTTGTCATCCACTGTCGTTCCTACATTCAGGTTTATACGGCATCTTTCTACAACAGGAATAAGGTTAGAAAACATCCAAAATAAAACCCTTCATTGAGGCAAAGGTGATGTTTGTGTCCACTGATGATGCTTCATGCATATTCCAGAAGCAGGTTACTGTTGTTACCAATCTGAGTCATCCCTAATAATGCTTTATCTTATTAATTTGAATCATTATTGCATATATTAATGGTGTTATATTCAAATGTAAGAGTTTTGCTTTGTTTAGCATCTGATTAACAGCAAATACTCATTTTTTAATCTGCTGTAAATACAATCTGTGTATAAGGGACTAAAGTATACATAATATGATGTATATAACAGACAAATACTGCATAAATATTATGTTTCCATCAACAGATAGTCTCTAGCTTCCAGCTGTGTGGTAAAATTGGAAGGCCTCCAGGAAGTGTCTAATTCAGATGACCAGACACTTCCTGTTCCTGTCTGGTTTGATTAGTGACAAGCATTTGGTTACAGATCAGACTCCCAGATTGTAAAAGCAACTCCAAGATGGCTGCAGTCCTTCTGCAGGTAAACACAACAAGGACTGGACAGTTAAAAAATGAGTGCTGTGACTGGAAATTAATATTTCAATCCCTATAATCAATTTAACAATGCTAACCTGGTACAAAGCATGTTTGATTGCTGGACTTTTGCACAGCATATTTGGAATTAAATATATAATTGTTAATCTATTTGAAATCAATGTGGCAATGGAGAATACAGTGACTTTGTAAGTCTTTCCTTCTCTGGTCGTGCTTTTTGTCATTCTGGCTGGAATGAGGCCTTTCTGTACGTAGCTAATGCTGCAAGCTTTCACACACATCTGGACACACATAGTAGCAGGGAAATCATTTTTCATTTTGCCTTTAGCAGTAGCTGACAGCTTGCATCATGCAGTAGGAGTCTTTTTTGTCTCAGCGGGAAGCTGAGTTACTCATTGTTCACTCATTTTGCTGGAGGCCTGCTGACGCACAGACCTGTGTAATACTGCAGCAACAAGTGCTTGCAGCAGGGCTGGTGGGACTTGATGAATTAACTGTTTTAACTTGTGTTGAATTCTCGCCACCAAACCCTGAAGTGTGGAGTGTGAGTTATGCTTGGTTCCTCACTTGCAGAGTGGAATATATTTAACCTGGAGAAAAGCAAAAAGTTCCAGTTTCCTACCAAGCTTGGTTCCTATGGCTGCGTTCACACTGCAGCCTGAAGTAACTCAATTCCGATTTTTTGGCAATTCCGATTTTTTTGCCGGGCCGTTCACACTGCCAGTAAACGCAACCTGTATGTGTTCTGCAGTGTAAACGGACAAAAGACCTGAAAATGTCCCGCATGCGCAGCAGAGGGCGCAATAGCGTAGTCATGGAGGCTAACGGTGGAGCTTAGCTTACATATTTGAAGTTGTTGTCCAGCCAGAGCAACATATTAACAATTTAATCCTCATATTGTCCGTCATGGTTGTTGTTTTTCTTCCCGTATCAGGACTCAGAATAGTGAGATTTGTTGAGAATCAGTGACATTCAGTTCAGATGAATGAGACCTGGACGTTATGGTCGCATTTGAATCGGATACGTATCAGATATGGATCACATTCTAAAGGAATCTAACCTGAGCTGTTCACACTGCCATGGAAAGATTGGATACAGGTCGCATTACGTCAAAACAATCGGAATTGGGTCACTTCAGGCTGCAGTGTGAACACAGCCTATGACGGCAGTGAGGGAAGCGCTGTGGCTCTGCTGCAGAAAATCTGACTGCAAATTAATCTACTGCTAACTAAAAAGTTAATTGTGCTAACCCTAAAACACTGATCAGAAACAATATCTCCGCTAACACTAAACCACTGCACCAATCAGATACCAAGCTAACACTAAAACACAAACGGCAGTTCAAATCATTTCATTCCTTTAAAGACCACAACCCTAAATCTGACATCCCTATGTTCTATAATGCCATAATCGACCATAATGTCATTGAGAAAATGGGGAGGAAATGGAAATGGTGTGTAAACTGTCTTCATCTGCAAGACTTCAACACAAATGTCAAACTTTATCCAACTGAAAGTCTACCAAGTAAATTAGTGCTGTAGAATTTACTTATAAAAAATAAGTTAGAAAATCTTATAGTGCTAAACATGTTCAAAATTGACAAAAGTGCTAAAATGCCTAAAGACAGAACTTAAAGTTTTAACTCTGTGATTAGTGCATTAGCAGAAGCTTGTTAAAATAAAGTCATATATTCTACCAGACCCAGTTCTGTTCATCATATGGATTTTTAGTTTATTTTTAGCTATTTTTACTTGTTAAAGGTTGCTTTCTGTTTTTAATGAAGTTTGAATTAATAGCATCTTTGAACTTTGTGAAAGGATTTCAAGTTTGTTTTGTTACCATAGAAATGAGCGATCAAGATTATGTCAGAAAAAAACATGATCAAAAATGATCACATTTTATTGCAATTTTAACTGAACACATTTGTTAGAAAGATAGAAAATGCAGAGTATCTTGAAGGGAACGTATTTTTCAAAGTTAGCCTTATATCATAGCTAAATCATATGTTTTGATTCAAATATGTTTGCTGACAGCCCAAAATTTGAACTAGTGACCCATTCAGTAACTCAACTGGAAAGTCTGCTGAGTTATTTCCAAGAAATCATAAAGTTCTGATGTTATTTTCGATGATTTTGACGTGTTTGGTTGTGGTCCTGATGTGCTCGGTGGTCTGGAGCTTTGAGGCTCCTGAGGAGAAGAAGGATGTGTTTGCCAGCACAGCCTGTCCAGCTTTCCTGACCTTCACTAATGCTGCTTTCATAGCCGGGGTGACGGTGGAGCTGCCCTGCCACTGCAAACCAGAGGAGGTAACCCAAACACAACCTACGTCACCTTTACTGGTCCAGACACAAGTTTACTTTGAGTTATCAAGGATTTTATTAGTAACAATAACTGTGATTTTTATCTGGTGTTCAGTTTGTTAGGCGAAATCAGAGAAATATCTTTTTATTAAAAACATTTGTTTTTCCCCATCATAGGTTGACTTTGACAGCTGTTTGAGTTAAGACTGTGTTGTTTATTAGTCAGAATGTGTTCAAAATTATGTAATGAAAACAACTAGGCAATAAGTAATTTGCAGTTTTCGTGGCGTCCTTTAATGGATGAACATGGTTGCTTGGTTACTAACTAAAAGGGTTTTTGTAATTATTCAATTTTCCATCTTTTCCTTCTGGAAACAGAATAAAACCTTCATCAACTTGAGGTTTGAGCCTCACTTGGAGGCTGAACCAAAGCGAGAGGAAAAGGTTCAGCTCCAGTAGTTGTAGCTGGACAGCATCTTTTCTCCCATTATTCTCCTCATTGTTTTTGTTTCAGGTCCAATCAGTTGTCTGGTTCTTCAGAAAACACTGGAGCAGCTTTGACGAGACCAGAGCCCTGACAGATAGCCATGGCAACAAGCTGGTGGACACAAGTCATGTCCCTCACCACGGTGACCTGCGGAATCGATTCTCCATCAGGATGTTCAGTTTGTTGATATTCATAGCGGGACACGAAGACTCCGGCCTCTACATCTGCGGCTCCACGCATAAAGACTTCTTCTATGGTTACGACCTGGACATTCAGGAAGCTCCAGCGCTCAGTTTGCCCCCCAGGTTAGGAGACAGACTTAAAAACTTTGTGGTGACATTGTAATAATCAATGACAACTCTCTGATTTGATGCCTTCAGGGTCTCTAGAAAGAAGAAGAGACATAGAAGCAGTTTCGTCGTCTATTCCCACCCGTTGTACAAGGTTTTCATTAGCTTCCGGCCCTGGTCAGTGTGTGACCGCTGTGGCGCTCCAGGTGAGCAGGTCCGTATCGGACTCTGCTACGTTCACTCCCATTTCCTGCATGTGCGCTACAGACAGGCCAATGAGACAGTGGCTTCCTGTGGCTCAGAAGGAATCCCCCTGACATTCAGCCACATAAACCAGGAGCCCAAGGTAGAAATCAGAAGCTGCCAAGTCACATGCCCACCTGAACCTTCCCCACCCTCAAAGATAACAGCTTTGATGGCGTTTCTTGGGTACAGGTAAGGATGTGAGTCTGAAAATATAGTTTTAGGCGGCCTCACTAAGCTGCCTGTGGAATAATTCAGATAAACAAACAATGTTGGGTTTAGTTTCAGGGGTGGAAGAAGTTTTACATTCTTGGAGGTCCTAAAGTATATATATATATATATATATATATATATATATATATATATATAAAATATATAT
>CAEGAF010077189.1:0-10976 GCA_903067075.1 Micropoecilia bifurca
TTTATTTTTATATATATATATATATATATATATATATATATATATATATATATATATATATATATATATATATATAATTCTAAATTATTATTGCTTCAAAATATTAGCCAAATATTATAATATAACAAATTAGATATCCAAGAAGTTTTATCTTTTCTGACTTTGCTTGAGAATTAGATAACAGTAATAGTAATGTAGAGCCTTGTTCTTGTCAAGCAACTGTAAGCCATCAATGTTTCTGACACTCATATAAATGAGTGAGGAGTGACGGATGAAAAAAGGGAGAGTTTGAAGACGGAGTCAGCGAAAAGTGGGGAGCTTTAAAAACAACGTACAGCAGAACTTTTTTTTTCTCTTTTTCTGACTCTTTGGTGGTCTGAAGGAAGGTCTAACTGGATGTTGAACCCAGAGCAAAACACAACAGGGGGGGAAATGAGTTAGGGGTTCAAGGAGGGGGTGAGTGGGGGGTCCTGAGCTGGGGGTTACACCACCAGAGTCCCACAATTCATCATGCTTTGGCACCGACGAGAGCCGTCTGGACAGATCCGAGGTGGGGAGCCGGGAGGAGGGGGATTGATGGCCAGCGAGACTCTGTGACCTGCTTTTCCCCCCACGAGAGGAGATAGCGTGTGTCTGTGTTAACGTGTGTATGAATATAGAAGGAAAACATGAAAATAAAAAAAAAATGGCGAAACAAATCATTACCCTCCAACTTATTTGTCCCGTTGGAAGTTTTGAAGCTGAAATCAGAGCGTCTTCATGTCAGCAGGATTCCCCTGCCTGCTCCCAGCCATCAGATCAGACATGACACATGATTTGTTTTTCTTTCCCCCTCTTTCTCTTTCCCTTCCTTTCTCCTCTTTCCTTACTCTCCTTCCTTTCTCTCAGGACTTCCTGCAAGGCGACAGCACCAAGGCGTATCAGAAGTTGGGCTGGAAACCACAGGTTACCTTTGAGGTGCGTCGTAATCATTTGCTTCATACAGATGCAACACTTGATGAAAAACACAATTATAGATATCAAAATAAGAAACTGTTTAATAAATGTAATGTTTGCGGACAGAAAATAAAAAAATATATATTTTACTACCAAATTCAGAACAGATTTTACCTGACAGTTGGATTTTGTTTGAGTTGTTGAGAATTCAATAAGCACATAAAATATATTTATACTGAATCCACAGATTATGGAGTGCATTCTGTATACTGCAACTGGCAATAAGAGCCCTAAAAAGGTTTAGCAAAACATTTTATTTCAATCCCAATAGCATAAATGTTAGTTGTAGCTAATCTAATAAAAGGATACTCTCAGAAAACAAAAATACTCTGAAATTGAATGTTTTTATTCATCTGGCATCCAAAATGTTCAAAATTGTATAAGAAAATATAAATACAGTAAAATAGTTTTCATCTATTTTATTATCTCAGCTAAATTTCCTTTCATAGGTAAAAAGCACAATATTTAATATGTTTTTGTTTCTTTTTATAAAAACTTGCAAATTTCATCTCACCAACAGTCTGGTTTTATTCATTTAAAGAGGCAATTTTGTTCAAAGAAGGCTGAAAAAACATAATTGTTTTTAGTAGATCACAAGTTCTGCTCAAGAACAAAAATAATTACGTAAGAATTAATTTGTATCAGCTAAAATAACACTAAGGACAGTTTTATTCTCTCTCTCTCTCTCTCGTCTGTCTTGTCATCTTTTATAAAACGTTCCGAGGACTCGGTGAGCGTTTCTCAGCATACCTGCTGCTACACGTTGTTAAACTAAACGATCCTCCTCACTGCTTGTCACAGAGAGTTGGGATCCTCGTTCGTTTCAGGCCCCGTAATCAAACCCGCTCCAGTCACAAACAAATACAAATATTTCTTAAGAGATTTTTTTCCATTTGACTCATTAAGCATTTCCTGTGAAAATCCGATGTCTCTGCAGGAGCTGGTAAAGGAGATGCTGGATTCTGACATCGAGCTCATGAGGAAAAACCCAAATGCCTGAAAGAAGATCAACTCTTGCAGACAGAATGGAAATGTTTTAGCACTCCATGGTTCTACGCTGAATCATTTTTTTTTATCTCTTCTTCTCTAAATGAAATTATTGTTGTTCTTTTGTTTTCTAATCAAGAGCCAGTTGTTGCCTTTCTGTCTTTTTGGAACTGTGTCAGGTTGATATATTAGACTTTGTTTATTTATATTCAAACACTGATCATCCAAGGTTTTATGTGAGAGGCAAATTTTAAGATTTTATTTATGTGTCTGTTCCCTTTGTGGTGTTGATTTAAAGGTTTGATTTGATCCCTTTTTTAAATATGACCAAAAAATATAAGAAGAATCAAGTCAGATGTTACTTTTGACTCATGTTAATGAGATTTTTGCTTCAGTGGGGGGGAGGGCATACTTTTATCCTGTTTTTTGTTTGTTTGTTTTTCTTAACTTAATGATGACGAAGGGCTATGAGGGGAATAATAAAATATATAGGAAATTTTGTGCATTTGTCTTTTTCTATCATTTGTGTTTACTGAGTGCAAATATTAAAAAATGAAACTGTAATTATTTATTTCTCGTCTTCCGGTTCTGCAAACACTTCCTTCATGTCATCTCTGATCTCCCAGGTTTTCTTTTTCCCTGCGCGTTTCTCTCGGTTTGCCAGAGTTCCGCTCGGCTCTGCGCCTCTCCTGTGAAGCTCCTGGTCCTGATGCTATCAGATGGGATTGTGGGCATATTTGCACTAATTGTGAATTGACGAAGTTGCAGATAAATTCCACAAACGTACATCCGACCTCTTAAAATATATCTTGTCATATGAGTTGGAGTTATCGGTAATAAATGTGAAATTTCTTGCGTCTTTTTGTAACATTAAGGACTAGGAGAACCTTTCTGCTGATCAATAATAGGGAAGCTTTTTGCGTTTTTTTTTTATTTATATGTTTTTTTTTTTTGTTTTTTTTTTTATGAAAGTGACTTCAGGAGCTAAATTTAGAAAATATTTAATTTCAGAGTTCAAAATTCCCTGCTTTTCATTTTGTCTTTACAATACACAACTATTTTGCATTGATTTCTTTTCTTCTTTTAATCCCTGAATAAATTTCCCCCGCACACCATGTTTAGTAAAACAATGAATTGAAAATAAGTGGCTTTCAAAAATACCAAATTGCTTCGCAGCGAAATGCGGCGAATAATTTCGAAAATCTGCCCCTTTTCTGGATCAAACGCTGTTTCTTCTCGCCACGCTGCTGCCTGCAGTTCAGCAGCAGGAGGAAGGTTTGGCATTCAGTCGAGCCCTGAAGGCGTCAGAAAGTGGCTGAGCAGAACCGGGACCACCTCACAAACCCCCTGTGTCTGTTTGCGGGACAACACCCGCAAACAGACGTCTCACGTCTCACGTTCTGCCTCTGATCGTCCAGGACGTCGCTGCGTCTGTGCGGAGCCCGAATAGGAAACAGATGTGGCCCTGGCGTTGTTTTGGGCCCCTGTAACCTCAGCGCGCGCGCACACACACACACACACACACACACAGCTAGTGGCCTCACACAGGTGCACCATGTATCCCTCAACAACAATTAAAGCAAAGTCCTGTGATCAGGTCTACTGTTGGCGCACAAAGAAACGGCAGCTGACTGAGCTTTGGAGCTGGAGGAGGAACAAATGAAAGCGTCCAGACAGCTGAATAAAAGTTTTAGAAGATTAAAGGAATTTCATTTCTTCGGAGTTTTCGAAGATGGAAGACTTTAAAGAAAAGTCTAAGCGGTAAAACTGCGATTAAATATCCCCCCCCCCCCCCCCCCACCCCCAAACATCAGCTTTCAGGTACACATGCGCAGACTGGACTTTTGTTTACTTCATAGAAAAGCTACGCAGCTATTATCTGCAATAGGCTGTAATTTTATTTTGACTTGCAATTCTCTATAGAGTTTTTTTGTACAATGTGTGAAATGCTCTATTCCACGCGCGTCATAAATGAAGTGTTTAATTAATGCACGGAGCTCAAATGAATTTACCCTAAATTCAGGTGAAGCTGAATTAAATCCATTTTAAATCTCCTCTAAATTGCTAAAAACGAGACGCAAAACAAAAACACCAGAGTTTAATCCGACACACATTGAACCTTTTAGGAGGCATTAAGCTGGTCCGATATATGAAGCAGGTCGAGGTTTGCTCTCTGTGGGATTCCTTCACAGTGTCACGAAATCCAGCAGAAGAAACTTTATTTTTGTGACAATCCTGCTGCATTAAATGCAGAAAGGGGCGATGAGCTGCTGCTGCTGTTGCTGCTGCTGCAGCTGCTGCAGCTACTGCTGCTGCTGCTTTCAGAAAACACCTGAGTCTTCAAGCGGACACGCAATTACGCGTTTAAAATCGACCGCATATATGTTATTACATGCGGTCGATGTGTTTTTAAAGTGAGACATTAGCAGGATTTTGGGGTCCAATTTAATGGCTTTACAAATGTTTTCCCCGAAAAGTGTTTTCTTTTATTTCTGATCTAAATGTGGACATTAAACGCCCAGAAATTGCGTCAATAATTAGGTTAATAGCTTTAAATGTTTTTATTGCAGTGAGAAAAAAAAGTTGCGCTGTGGGGGGGGAGTAAAAATTATAGTCAGTCCAATCAAGGAAAAAAAAAACACTTCCCCGAAAAGTAACTTTTATTTCTGCAGCTGTACTTCCTGATAGATCCCACCTAAAATCTGCAAGAACTTAAATAAATAAATGTATTATTTGGCTTCTCTGCAAATAACACCTTTGCGTAATTGTGGTTTTACGCGTTGATCCTTAAACTCAGCTCTGAATTCGACGACACGCAATTGAAGCCACTGAAACACCTATGCACGCCTGATGTCTTGAAGTAAGTGGTCCAATTTTTTTTATTTTTTTGTCCTTTTTTTTTTTAAGTAACACCTCCAACTCATCACGGCTCGTTAAAGTCTTAATAAATCCTTCTGGATGTAACGTTGCGCGTTTGGAAAGCGGCTCAGGCAGCAGAAAGGTTCCCTGCTCCTCTGAAAGCCTTCAGCGGGTTTTACTCTGCGCTGCAGGCCTGCAAAGCCGCATCGACGACCACACGAGTCCAGAGAAGGTGCTTCAAGATAAGGCAGTGACAGGCTCCTCACACCGTCCTTTCCTAAAGTGCATTGTTGACATCCTCTCCACTGACCTCCATCACCCCCTCCTGTCTTGTCCTCAGGATGAAAAACGATTCGCCCGGAGTTACCCGGATTTCCCTTCCTGCCTCAGGAGAGCCGCATCAATCACAAGGACGTTTGTTTGGGAGCGAAGAGAAATACGCTTTTCGGCATCATTAGAGCACCTTTATACACACAATACGCGTTATATTGGGGAGCTAGGAGGGGAGGGAAGAAAATGCATGTTACATTTGAGTCCGTTTCTCCCCTCCACCCTCCTCCCTTTGTGGAAAGTGCCGCGGTGAAGCCAAACAACGCGTTGTTTGCGCTACAGCTCCGGTGATCCTGACTCATCCTGCTGTGGCCTTAGGGGAGAACTTGTGCGCTGGAAATTACTCTCGTTTATTGTTTTACAGCAGAGTCACAACCACACAGGCCTCAAAACCGACTGTCAGCTTTCACTGCAGATTATTCAGCCGAGCAAACACACACACACACACACACACACACACACACACACACACACACACACACACACACACACACACACACACACACAATTACAATTACCTTCTAACACACAACACGCACTCTTGTTGAAATCCCAGGCAGCCCTGTCTGTGCCTGCAGGCTGCAGAGTGGCTGCAAATACAAATAGACTATTTAATCTGGAAATGACTGTTATTGGCCAGAATATAATGTGTGTATTATTAAATTCCATCAAGGGTCAACGTCAGTTGCATCTAAGATTATTTTTGGCGTGATTTCTTGGATGATAATTGATCTCATTATTATTGTTATTATTAATAACGGTTCTATAATTGGCCTGCATCTAAGGTGATGTCGTTAGATTTTTTTGTAAAATTATTATTTGCACTGCTATTACTTTTATCATTTGTTTGCAACTTAATACGACTATTTTTAGCGAAAGTATTTTTGGATAACGCCACTAATTGCATTGATAATTAATAATTAATGCTGTTGCTGCTATTTTATGCCGGTTTATAATGTGTCCCCTTGTAAGTCATTTTAAAACGATCAGTTATAATGACGTTCTGTCTGGACACTGAAATAGAAATAGATCCTCCCAATGGGATTTGATTTTTTTTTCTTTTTTCTGGTGAACTAAAGGTTTTAAAAATCAATTTAAAGATGCTCGAAATGCATGTATGATTACCAATAGTATTAGTATTACTTTTGCTATCTCTGATTCTTTCATTGAAGCTCTATGTTTTTCAACTGAGGGTGCCGGTGGGGGGTAATTAAGGAAGTAGTAAAAAAAAAAGAAAGAAAAAAAATAAACATCTGACAGCTGCCATATTCCAATCGGTCACCGCTGCCTGCTGCTGTCTGAACGCAGAGCAGACTGACCTGTATCTCATCCATCAGAGCGGACTCATCATATGCGTCAGCAGGGACCTTTAGGGTCTAGAGCTGCAGCAAATAAATAAATAAATAAAGAGAGAGAAAAATCTCTCCATCCGAAGACGTCCAAAACAAATCCAGCTGCAACCATTTTTTTTTTTGTCTTCCGCATCCAAACGCTCCCATCGTTTATGAAACAGAAGCCAGACAGAAGCCTGATGTTCGCTTTGTGACTTGACTGATTTGTTTTGCTGACTAGGCCTCTGACTGAGGCTCAGACCGCAGTGGTGCCACACGTGAGTTTTGTTTACCTCCGGTGTTTACGATCACGCACTGAAAATACACGGCCTACAGGTGAGGCCAGTGGCGGAGGGGGTGGGGGGCGGAGGGGGGCTGCTGAGTTGTAGCTGAGGGAGATGTGTAGGATTGGAGCGAGAACGTTTTTGGAGAAAATTCTGTTTTGGTGTAAAAACAGCTACGTGAAGCGATCAAAGTTTAAAGAAAATTGACTAAGTGGTATTTACATGCATGTGAAACATCACCTCTATTAACACGCTCGCTGCCCATGCTGTATAAAGAACTATTTACATTTTAAATTTATCTAATATTTTATTTTCTTTTTTTTTTTGCATTTAGCGATTTACAAACACGTTTTACTGTTTGGTTCATTTTTTATTTTTTTTTTACGGTGAATGTGTTTTGCGGCCTTTTTCTACAGCGTAATGCTAATAAATCACTCCAATTAAATTCAAATATTCGGCACTTTATTAAACAAAACAACTTGCAATGCCTTCAGAATGATTTTTTTCAACAAATTACAGAATGAATAAAATAGGCCAGTACAGGCTACAGAGTCTTTCCCCGTAAATTTCTATACAACAACGGGGACAGATTTAAAGGCAGCAAGAAAACTGGAAAAGAGTTTGGTCCTCACCATCCAACCACCTGCTTTTCCTCCTAAATAAATTACTATATTAGGCTATAATTTACAGTATATTCATAAAAGGTGGTAGGAGCGATTCTCAAAGTGAGAGGGAATGAAACTTACGTGTGGTGGTGTTAACACAGCTCACGACAAAAGAAAGGAAAATCTCAGAATCTCTCATGTCCACTCGGAGAGTAAAAGTACAGCCAAAAATAAAAATAGAGAGCAAATATATACTCGAGTTATTAATTTAAAGGGGGACGTTTTTGGGCTTTCAGAACTTGCTGCAGTCATAAACAAAAGCTCCTGAGGTGCGGTAGAGAGACTGTCCGGACGGGAAGGCCATCTGACAGCTGTTACTCCCGCTCACCGGGGAGCCGTTGAGCCCGATCCGCTGGGACTCGAACATCTCCCGCACGGCGTGGAAGTTCTGCTGCTGCGCCGGGTAGGCCGGGCTCAGGTGGCTCAGGTCTCCGTACCAGGACGCGAGCCGGCCCTGGTGCCCGTGGTGGCCCTCCTGGCCCGCCTGGCCCAGAGGGGACGCGGTGGTCGTAGTGATGCAATAGTCGGGCAGAGCCTCCTCCACCGTGCTGGAGGCCGCCAGGGGCCCGCCGGACGAGCGGTCCCCGGCGTACAGGCTCATGGCCTGCATGTTGCAGTGATAGGTGGCGTTGGAGCCGGAGGAGATGGAGGAGATGGCGCTCTGGTTGCAGGTGGCGGAGCTGTACGCCGGGGTCTGGTTGGGGGAGTAGCTGAGCGGCAGTGACGGGGTGATGCCTGTCCGAGAGGAGGCGACGAGAGGCGGAGAGAGCTCGGCCTGCGGGGAGCCGCGCAGTGAGGTGATGATGTTGTCCACGCTGAAGCCCTGCGCCGGGGCCTGACCGTGGTGGTGGTGCTGGTGCTGGTGGTGCTGGTGGTGCTCGGCTGCCTCCATGCTCAGAGACCGGGTGGAGGGGACGCTGTGCGGGCTGCCAGTTGACATGCTGCTGCTGCTGCTACTGCTGCTGCTGTCCGGGCTTTCGATTTTAGGCACCGCGCCCACGGTGGGCGACGCGGCCTGCGGAGGCGACGACGTTCCGTTCTCGGTCTTAATGTCCTGGATGCGCACCGGCTGAGCGCCCTGCGCCGCCGGCGGCTCCTGCTCCCGACCCGCGGGCCGCGCAGACGGATCCTTCCCCTGCCTGTCCCGCTCGTCCTTCTCCCTCTGCGCGTCCTTCTTTTTGAACCTCCTGCGGCGCCGCAGGAAGCTCCCGTTCTCAAACATGTTGTAGGAGTCCGGGTCCAGGGTCCAGTAGCTGCCCTTCCCGGGCTTCTTGTCGTCCCGGGGCACTTTGACGAAGCACTCGTTGAGGGACAGGTTGTGCCGGATGCTGTTCTGCCAGCCCTGCTTGTTGTCGCGATAGAAGGGGAACCGCTCCATGATGAACTGATAAATCCCGTTCAGGGTGATCTTCTTCTCCGGGGAGTTCTGGATCGCCATGGTGATGAGGGCGATGTAGCTGTAAGGAGGCTTGACCATGTCCTTCGGCTGGTGCTGCGGGGTGTACGGTCCGTACGCCCGAGCCATGCCGGCCTGGTACTGCTCGTGGGCGGCGTGTGAGTACATGCTCATGGGGGCGGGCATCCCGCTGTACCCGCTGCCCGGTCGGTAGTAGTTCTGGTCCCCGCTGATGTAGGGAACGACTCCCAGAGAGTTGGGACTGGAGACGGAGTAGCGCGCCTGCATCCTGCCTCTCCAAAACGCTTCCCCGCAGAACGTGTCACAACTTCTCTGTCCTTCCTATTTCTGTTTTTTCTATTTTTTTCTTTTTTTTGTATGTAAGTCGTTCAAGCCGCAGCTCGCCACGGTGACGCGGACAGAGCTCACGCTGCAGCACGGAGCATTTGGGAAACTTAGGAAAGCTGGAGGAGCTGGAGTCTGACACAGCGAGGAACCTTTTTCTTTTTTTTTTCTTTCTTTACGCCTTACATTTTTCCTTCCCTTTTGGCTCCTCCAGCTGCTCCACCCCGAATCCAGTGCGCTCCATCATCCAATGGGGGGACGAAATGAACCTGTGGAAAAGAGCAGAGCGATAAAAGTTTCTACCCCCACCTCAATCCTCCTCCTCCTCCTCTTCTTCCCCCTCCTTCTTCTCCCTGCTTCCCTCTTCTGTCAGCTAAGAAATGAAGTTATTAAAATGTTTTGAGGTTGTGTCCAGAGTGCTGAAAATGTAACTTAATTACCTAAATCTGGATTTATCTTAGAATGAAAATTATAGTTACTAAAATGTGTATATTTTGAAAAAAAAAGTATAGTTGTGACTTGACGACTCTAAACCATCATTATCCATCATTCCGACGTCAGATCTGTGCGAAAAAGTTAAAGGGGAAAGTTTTTCGTCAGACCTTTTAAACGATGGCAGAATAATCTCCTTTAATTAAATCTAACAATTAGAATCCGTGCGTTATAGATTAGGAATGCAAAATAAGCTCAGACCAATGACTCTTCTGGCTGATGAAGCTCTCAGCTGCAGTCCAGCCCCTGAATAAACAAAACGCACATGAAAGAGTGAGAAAAGTGAGGATGCCTCCGCCCTCCACACCCACGGTGCGGGTGGGTGGTGTGTGGGAACTAATTATGGGTTAAACGAAGATCATTTGGTCGAGCTGGGTGACAAAAGATGCAGTGTGTGATGAGAGAGAGAGGCGAGAAGCTCCAAATGTCCCGAAGCAGACGGACTGACGGACTGACAGGTTTTTCATTGGAAAGCTGCGATCAGGTCGTTGAGAGAAATAAAGAATTTGTAGCAGCTTCTTCAGGACAGATAAGATTTACTGCCGAAGAAAGTAGAAAAGTTCAAAATAAAAAGCAGTGATGTATAAAAAAATAAAATCACTCATAAAACTAATAAATAAATAAAAATATTCAACAGAAACATTTTTTATGATTCAAATGACTATTTTGTCTGGTCTTACTGTATCTATGCTAAAGGCCAAACACTTAAGCAGAGATCTTTTTACGTTCTTCTCTAGATTAAATTGCTCAGAATCAGCAGAATCAGTATGTCAGCTTCTTCTTCTTTTTTAACATTTTTATAATAGTTGTAAATCAGTGAGAGAAAACAAACACAAATATAGTTATTTTTATCTCATAAACATGAGCCAATGTGCATTTAAATTTACCCCGGGGCTTGAAGGTGGAAGAATGCAGCTTTATTTATTTATCTTTTTACTAGTCGCAAAAATAAGAATTTCGTATCATTTAAATAGATTCATAATTCCGATTGGTTTACCGAGTCTGACGGTTTCAATCATTCTGCTGACTTCAGATTTATTTTCTATCTTTAAAAAATATTCTAATTCTTAAAAAAATATTTTGACTAAGAACGGGGAAAAAAGACTTGAATGATTAATTCGCATTTTAGAAAATATTAGTTAACTTTTAATTATCTGAATCTAAAAGAATCTAAATGTGAAGAATACGTTTTTATAAACTCCCATGAAGGCAGATTGATTTTCTTTCCTAAACTCAATCCGTCACAGTTTATTGTGTGTCTTTTTTATTTAGGTAAATACGAGTTCTTAAT
>CAEGAF010077207.1:0-16355 GCA_903067075.1 Micropoecilia bifurca
TAAAGAAATTTTCCACATTTGTTGGAGTTTTGTATATTATTAGTGTCAAAGCTTGTTTGTGGCCTTTTACCTCAATTCCAAGATACTCAAAAGACATAAAATAATCTAAAGAGATTTTACTACAGTTCATGGTATTCTTAAATATTGAAGCCTCCTCCTTTTTTGTGTTTTCTATTCTCACTTAAAAAGTTGTAGTTAGGAGGCTTTGATTCAATTAGTACGATTGGTTAATTATTGTCATTCAGCCATGTTTCTGTCAAAAATAAAACATCAATATTATGCTCAGTGATGAAATCATTAATTAATAGAGCTTTAGCACAGAGAGACCTGGTATTTAAAAGAGCCAGTTTAAGTGGCTTGGAGGCTGAAAGCACTTTGATCTTAGGTTCCTTTAGACAGGGGATCAGTCTGAGGTTTGAATTAAAACCGCTGTTTTTGTATTTCTGTTTTTTTTTATAACTTTTCTTGTAGTGATCCGGACAGGTATCGTCCTGCTATGCAATGTCGGGGGGTCAGACACATTCTGGAGGAAGACGGGTGTAAAGATAATATCTGGACCCTGGTCTCAGACCTCAGAAACGCAGAGAGGATCCTCAGGGAGGTCAGAGGCAGCTGGCTTAGATGAAGTGAGGTTTGCTATGTTGGCGCTAAGGAGAGTCGTGCCGAGGCGAAACTGTTGATCCATACTGTCCGTAAATTTGAGGAACTTTGGTCCGGAAGACATTTCTTCAAAGGTATTTTGTGAGTGAGTGTAGGAGAAGGGAAGTAGAAGGGAGTCTTCCTTATTCACATAACTTTTATACTTTTGCCTGTCTGAGGATACGTTTTGAATATGAAATTAGGTGTTTTGATCAGTTACTTAGTACTTGAGTAGTTTACCAAATACTTTTTACACTTGCTTAATTAAACATGTTTAAGGTATGATGCTCTGATTGGAGTACAGTTTTGGGGTACTGTAACCGACCTCTATGCATGAATCATTGGATCACATTTAAAAACAGAAAACACTACCATAAAATAATGTCCGTCACTGCAGCGGACGTCCCACCCCACGAGAGTAGGGCGACGCGGGGAGCGTCCCCTATTCCTTTTAATAGTTTTATTGGCTCTAGTGGCCTTTATTTGATAGTTGACAGGAAATTGGGTTATGAGAGAAATGAAAAACATGCTGCAAAGGTCACCAGGCCAGGAATCGAACCTGCGACGGCCATGTCAAGGACTGAGGCCTCCATATGTGGACTGTACTTAATCCCTGCGCCACCACAGCACAACCTGAGTGACCCTTATTTTAATTTCTGAAAGGTGGCATCCCTACTTCCCAGGTCAAACGCGTTCAGGATGGTATGGTCATAAACAATGTGGCACACCAGCTCCTTTCCTAACCTAATATAATGAATCAGATTTGAGCTACGCTTCTCCGTTTAAATTTAAATTAAATGAACATTTTTAAATATTAAATGAGTCATAATTTAATGAGTAATTAAAGTCAACTTTCACCAAGCAGCAAGAGAAATATGCAATTTTGCCTCAATATTATCTTTTACTTGCAACAGCATCAATTTTGGTTCAAGCTAAACATTCTTCCTTTTGGAGCACATAGATGATATTGATTATTGTTTAGCCATAAGTAAGAAAAAAAGGTGGGTAAGAGAAATAAAATTAACCGAAAGGACGAAGGCAAAGACAAAAATCCTGTCATTTTGTGGGCTGTTTCACCTCTTCACCGCTAGATGTCCTCAGTTAGCTTATTCTAGATCTCAGTGTTATTAACTGTTGCTGAGTGTAGCAATAAACCTGAATCCACTTTGCGTCTACAAAGTTTTTTCCTGTCTTGTTTTAGCCATTTTTTTTGACATTCCCAAATGGGATTGGTTTACTGTGCCAGTTTGTTGGAGTGAATGTGAATTTTGCTGTTCGTTTGTATATTTATCTGGTGCTAGTTAGCTTAGATTGTTTTCTTTATATTTTTACTTGAAATTTGACCTGACTTAACATAGTAATTATGTTTTTAAAAAATAAAAAATGGGGGGGAAAGAAGAGGTGGAAAGTATGCAGTTACATTGTTTTGACACCAGATGACGTATTTTACACACTTTTAAAATTTTTCTTCTTGGTTGTTCCGGTCCAAAATATCCTTACCCTATCGCCTGCATTAATCTATATTAATTTTAGGGCTTAAAATCTTCAATTTATTATTTTTTTCTTCCTTTTTTCAAGATTGATTAATAATGCAGCAGAGATTTTCATTTTATTTTCTAAAAACAAGAATTGTCTCCATACTCTGAAACTGATTCAATTGACTGATATTTTATAAGCCACACAAATTCAATTTATGCATTTATTTTTAAGTGCTTGTGCTGTTTTTGAAGGCAGTAGAGAAACAAATGGAAGTAAAATAATGTGCAAAATGTGTATTTTGTATAACGGGTCCACTTTGTGTTTTTAAAAAACTGCAAAGCCACCACTATGTCTTTTATACAGCAGTTTAATCACTATGTCAAAACAAATTTCATAAAATATTAAAATTAAGTTAGTCATTCTTTGTAATAACTCAGATTGAGGATTGTCATAAAGTGATGCAACAAAGCTGATAATCCTCAGTGCTTCTTATGTCTGATGTCATTCAATGTGCAACAAGATAAAATTGAAGTGCAATAGTAAAAGCACCAATATTTATACCACCATGTTTTCATAGAGTTTCCATGATCGTCTTGGAAGAAGAAGTTGCTCTTCAATATAAAAGTATCAAGTTGCAAAACTTTGATTATTGGAGGCTCACAAACAATAAAGGGTCAGCTGAGAAAAGTGCAACATTATTCTACAAAATCAAGCTCTGGACACTAGATTGTTATTCCCTTCTGCTCCTTTTCATGTTCTACTGAGAGGTGCCTGGTAGAAACGGAAAAGAGAAAACATCTCAGCAAATGAATGGCAGCAGTCACATAGCCCACAATCTATTAAATATCAGCTACAGACAATTGTTTTGTTGCTAAACTGTCTTTGAAAAATCCGTTTCTGTCCTCTCTTCTTGTTCAGCCCCAAACAAACCAGTTTTATATCAGAGGCTCACAGCTGCAGTGGAAACTGTTCCATGTTCATTTTTCTGCACCAGTCGTCCATCTGCCTTTGTTTTCCTCCCGGTCGGTATCTGTCTTTTTGGTCTCCATCAGTAATATCTGTTGAGGCTTTGAGTCACTGTGCTGATGTCTGGTTGTCCGTTCATCCAGATCTCTCGAAGAACTCGTTCCCGCTCCTCCAGTCGCTGGGCCCGGTCCAGCTCTAAAGAAACAAACAGGCACTTTTAAACACACCTCTGCTTTACTTTTAGAACTTAGCATTTTGTTTTATTTGGTTTATCTGGTTTTCTGCACATAAAGTTGGACTGTGCGCAGAAAATCAGAGCTAAACTCAGACTTTACAAAAAACATCTTCATAAAAAATTATTTTCATCCATTTGATGAGTTATTTTATCTTTATTTTAGTGAGCAGAAGTCTCAAACCATTTATTCTTTGCCTGCCTCAATGTTTGATTATATTTGTGTCTTGACAGTTTCTAACACACTGGATCAAACATTTAACATTTTTTTCTTGCTGGACTTTTGCAGATGCCAACAACAACCTTTTCGTCCTAAATCTTCAAGATGTCACCCTACACTGTTATGGTTAATCAAGACATAAAAGTGTTTCATACATGAATTATATTATTTCACTGATATAGAAATTCAGAGCTGTTTTTTAAAGTCTGTCCTCTTTTTGTTCAGCCGCAAACAAACCAGTGTTACCTCGTTGTTCAGAGGCTCACTGCTGCCGTGGAAACTGTTTCATGGTTCATGGTAATTTTTCTGCACCAGTCATCCATCTGACTGCCTGCACTTTGTTTTCCTCCTGGTCTGTATCTGTCTTTTTTGTTTTCCATCAAGTTACAACAAAACTTGAACCTTTCCAGCAGCCATTGTACAGCATATAAAATGGTAAAACCAGCTGACCAACAGTGCTGGACCTCAGCTTTGGTTGGTGATGGACTAGGCTCGGTTGATGTTGCTAGGTGACAGCGCAGTGCTGAAAAATCAGCCAAATTGTATACCTACAATTTGAAAACTCCTGATTTTCCAGACACTAAAAACACATTATTTTATAGCCATAAAACAGATGTGGGGGGTTTTAAGCATTGGGCTGATTTTAGAGGCAGTTGAGACCCAAATGGAAGAACAAAATGTGAATAAAGTTAATTTTGCATAATAGATTTCATATTTTTCCTTATTGAATAGAGTTTACAATGTGAGATCACACTATACATTCAAAGATTTATTTATTTTAAGCTCTTTTATACATCTTACTCAAAAGTAACAACTGCATTCACATTTGCAGTTTAATGCATATTTGCAACAAAACATTTTCAATAGACTCACCTGGTAAGAGTTTCTTTTGAACATAATAATGAAACATTGACCAACATATTTGATGCGTCTGATTTTAGTGTTAGTACGCATCAAAATGTAATGTTTGTTAAATTGTTCACTGTATGGTGTCTTCTTTAAAAATGCATTTTTATTAAGTAAAACACTTTGAGCCGCCTTGTTGCTGAAATGTTCTGTACAAATAAACTTGACTGGTTGGTAGAAGGAGGCTATAAAATGGAGAACCATGTTTCTGTGACAGATACCCTCAGAAGAAGTGAACATGGTGGCGTTCAGCAGAGCTCTCTCGAAACGCCTGCGTCGCCGTGCCGACAGGTCAGACGTGTCGTCCCAGTCCTCTTGCTCACAGTCCCCAGTGTTCCCAGTCGCTCCAGAGGCCACCACCACCGCACCGGCGTTGTCTGGGTTCCCGTCTGTGAGCTGAGGGCGGGAACAGAGCTGCTGGCGACGGTGATGTCTGACCCGTTGGCGATTCTGGAGGTCGTTGCTGTTGCCATAGTGGCAGTCGGCTCGGCAGTGTATCTGGAAGACGATGGCGCACAGCGTGACCAGGAGACCAACACACACACCGCCGAGGAACACGAGGGCTGTTCTCTCAGGTTGGTCTGCGACAGAGGGAAGCGACAATCAATTCAGAGTTAAACGGGCAGCTGATGGTTTCATCCTGTCTTCACGTTCTGCATCTCCTCCTTTCTCTGCTTCTTCATCCTCTTCATCTGGGATCAAACTTCCTGTTTTCACTGCCTGATCTCCATCTAGTTCCCACCTTTGATTCCTCATATTTACAGAAATCAAGACATTACAGTTAAAATCTGGCATCAAAATGCTTAAAAATTACATTTATTTCCCTTTCGGTTCAAAAAGTGATTTAAAACAGATAAGTGAGTATGTAAGTAAGTAAAGTAAGTAAGCTTTATTTCTATAGCACTTTTCACAGACCAAAGTCACAAAGTGCTGCACAATGTAAAAAACAAGATAATTTAAAACATCATACAAACAATAAAACAATAAAACACAGTGTTACACTAAAAAGCAATTTTAAAAAAGTGGGTCTTAAGTTGTTTCTTAAAAGTGTCAATACAATTTAGAGTTTTACAATTTTTACAATTTTAAGTTTTCATTGTCTATGTATTTGCACAAATTCAAGCTTTTCATTTCATGGACAAAATCAAGAACTTATCTCTGGAGCCTCCAGAAGTTTGGAAAAGTGCTGCCTGAATCTGTTCTTTTGTTGAGATTGAATGTTTTTATTTTAGTTTTAAAAAACAGAATTCGGACATAACTTTACAATGTTTTCTGTCTGATTATGTAATTTTTAAATATTAAATCAGAAGTTTTGATCAGTTTCTCAGTACTTGAATAGCCTTTAAACCAGAAACCTCTAAACTTGAGTAACTTATTGGACAGTTTTACTTTTACTTGAGTACAATTTTAGAGCCGTCCTTGTTTCCAATGTTTGTTCAACACAGAAATACGTCAGGGCTATAATTAGAAGACTGATCACAGTCTATCCCACATGAATTGTTGATCCCACCTGCGATGAAAGTGTAAGCAGCCAAAAGGTTGCTCAGCATCGCCATCTCCTGGGACCCCATCTGCACCTCCGTGTCTGGGCTGCCGGGGGTTGAAGTGCTCATATCGTGGCTCAGATTAGATCAGTATAAGTTGCTGGAGAAGTTGGATCAGGGCCTCATCTCTCCTCCTGGATCATCAGGTTTTTAGGCAAAAACAGAAGTGAATGGTTCTGTCGCATCTAAACTAACAATTCTGCACAGCATTTGAAATAATACATATAATTTATAATATTAATAACACAATGTATTTATTAATGCCTTTCAAATTCACCTTAAAAAGCAATGTCCTTTTTAAAAACACAATCGAGATAAAAACCCATAACTGGATAAAACAGTAGATGAGTTCAGCTGAGTTTTCTTTTGAATCTATAGTTTTAGATCATTTTAAACGCAGAACAAACTCATCACAACATAATGATTCATAACTGCAGCTATGTGCAACTAAAGAAGGACTCTAGATGTAATTGGTTATTATTTAAAGGGGAATTATTATGCAAAATTCATATTTTGCAGGATTTTATACTTCCATTATGGCCTCAATTGCTTCTGAAAACAGTTCAAGTGTTTTAAAAAAAATTCAGGTGTTTTTTGACAATAAGTTAAAAAACGCCTCCTGATTGTTAAGTCACATTCACGATCAATGCCTTGTTACCTAGCAACCTCAGCTAAGCCCAACCCGTTTCCTAGCAACCCAAGCACATTTGGTCAGCTGGTATATTGCTGTATGTGCTGTACAATGGCTGCTGGAAAAGACAAGTATTTTGTTATTGATTTACTTACTTGCTGCATTCTTGTTTGTGCAGGAGGCTCTACTTCTGCTTTTCTAAGATAAGATTCAGTTTGGGTCTTGTGGCCGGCAGCAATTAATTTGGATTTAAAGTGACAAAGCAAGACAATCTTATCTAAGAATTCTTTTGTGTAACAAATGTACTGAACATGATTTGTGTAGCTTATAGATCTATAATAACCTGTCCAAGGAAGTATTATAGGTTCACTTTAATTAACGTACAAGTCAGTCTCTTAAAGCAGTCAATATGTTTTTGCATTTACACTTGCTTTTCTGTACAGTGAACTAAGCTCTTTCACTTTCCCACCTCGTTTTTCTTCTTCCCTGGCTGCAGTGAAATAATCCCCAGGCAGTGCATCCATCAGGCAGGCAGGTCTGTACACTTGACCTTTGTGTGGAGCATGTGGAAAAGGGCAGGTGTTGCTCAGTGCTCACACAGTGACCATGTCACCACAGATAAATGTCCAAAATCCCAGGCTAAGAGGAAAATATACTGAAAGGAGCTCATGAGTCTGATGAGCTTTACCACCTCTGAAGGGTCGCTGTCAGAAATGTTGAAGTTGTCAATGCTTTCCAACATTTATCCTATCTACTTTATTTTGCATTAAAATATGTTATTTATTCCCATAATATTGAGGTTTTGCACTCAAGGCACAGAGTGAATCGGTGTTATTAACACAGTTTAAATAATAATAAATCATGGCGTACTGACACAGAAAGGACAAAATTATTCACCCAAAATCAGTCGATGTTGCATGTTTCAGTGTTTACAACATCAGCAGACTGGCAAAAACCAATGAATGTCATTTACAAGGGATAATATCTTCCTCCAGTGGGAACAGGAGGAAGAATAGCATCAGTACAAGACGATGAGATGCAGTGAACATGAAGTCGTACCACTCAGCGATTGGATTAAACTTGTGAATTAAGTTCCTAAAAATCCCAGTCCATTAGTACTGGTGCTCTCATCTTGAAGTCAAAGAGTTCTTGCAACGTCAAGGAAGTATTTGTAGCCTGTACTGAATCTCTAGGTTGGACTTTTAAATTACTCTTAGCTACAAGTGAACATTTCACTGTAGTTGCTTATCTCTATTTTGCAGTGGTCACTGCATTGTTTTCTCCTGATTAATCTGTCTAATAGTTTGACATTTAAAGATAATAAAGAGCAGCAAATCCCTTTTTAGTGTGTTTTATGGTAATAAATCTGACAGAAAAAAAACACTGGGCATAAACATTCGTTTTCTCCTTCCAACATATTTGTTGGAGGTAAAAATGCCAACACCAGGTAAAAGGTAATGGCTTGGGTGACAGATTCCTGCATTCAACCTTTCACATTCTGGCACAGCACCTTCCTGGGTCCCACTTAAGCTTTTGTTGTGCTTTTGCTTTTGTGTTCAGCTCTGGAACTAGAATATTAAACACGTTTGCTCAGAGTCTTTGAGTTTACTGCATTTTGCAAGAATAACTTTAAAGGTGACCTATTAAGCTTCATTGAACAGGTTAGGTCACTAAACAAGCTCATTGCATTCTTTTTGCACAAAATGATTCCTGAGATTTCAGTCTGTTCAGTTCTGCCTAATGTGAGCTCCTTCCAGAATGAGCTGTTTTAGACCATCTTGTCACTTTAAATCCAATAAGCTGCTGCTGGCCCCAACCCAACGTTTACAACTGAAGGAAGAAGAATCCAGGAAGTGGATTCTACATGGTAAGTCTTCAACAAAATTCTTGTCTTTTCCAGCAGCCACTTTTCAGCGCATACAGCAGTAAAACCAACTGACCAAACATGCTGGAGCTCTACTTGGGTTGCTAGTCGACAGGCGAAACTCCACTGGGTGACAGAACCCCAGCAGAAACCCCACCAGAAATTATTTTGATATTCCTGAGTGACCAAAGCAGGGTAAGTAGAGTTGAATTAAGTGTTAGTGAAATATGCAGGTTATGTGCTAGGTTTTTTTTCCCCCCTATGCAGTGTAAGAAAATATCCGTGAAGACAGAACAGCTTCTGTTTCTAACACCTAGAAATTGCTTCACACTGTCTTTAAACATTTAACTTTTAAACTGTGGCAAAAACATGGGCGTTAAAACCTAAACGCTGTACTCTAGTGATAAGAAGCTGTAAAGTCGGGGCATGAGTCTAAACTCTGATAAATAAAACATGTATGATGCACTCAGAGGAGATCAAAGTGGCCTAATTTCTCAGGATGTCTTCAGCTGTAAAGATGCAGAAAGGCAGCACTACTGACCTGCAATATAAAGACAGCATGCTGGAGGACAGATGTCTGTGTCGTCTGTCACATTTCCGAAAGCGTCCAGACGCTTTTCCCCCTGTCATACCTGCTCATTCTCAGGAAGGCACCACATCAGGGTTTGAATTGTTTAGCAAAACTAACCGAGGAGTTTAGTAGCGTGGCTGTCGACCATAGCATGAACACAACCTCGAAGCACTTCTAAATTCACCGACTGTCAAAGTCGCTTTGTGATGTTGTGTGGAAAAGCTCCAGGAAGCAGCTGCCCTTCCTTCTCACCCTCTGTTGCTTTCCCTCCAAAGTCTGGATGCGACAGTTCGACTTACAGCAGGAAGCATGTCAACATGATTTATTAACTTAAGGTTATTACAAGTCCAGGATTCAAAATAGGCATCTAATGAATGTCTTAATTTAATATCAGGCGACTGTGCATCAGTTATGTAATGTCATCAGTAAGACACTCAAGCCTTGCAGCCAAGTCATCACCGCCTCTCTGCCCAGGAGTCAACACAACACTAGCTACAACATAACACCGTCATCTAGCTGCATGTCCATCACTGACACTGTCCATTCGCCTTTTTTAAATAGAAAAAACTAAATCTTAAAAGAAATAGACGTCACGTTTCTGGTGGGAGTGACTAATGAATAAAAACAATAAGATGGGTGATAAAGGGATGCATACTTATAGAAAAACCGTACAAACTGCATTTATTTTTCATTCAAATTATATACTTACATAATAAATACTTCATGAGCTGCATAACATATAGAACTACAGCCATTTTCACAAGACAGATATTATATGAGATTCTAATGGGCTAGATTCACACTGCAGCCTGAAGTGACCCAATTCAGATTTTATGTGAAATTAAGACATTTTTGGTGTGGGTGTTCACACTTCCAAATAAATGTGTCTTATATAAAATCTCCGTTGTGAACTGCAAACGACCTGAATGCGCCCTCTGCCGCATGCGCAGTAGAGGGCGCAATAACGTCAGCGCGCTCTGTGTTTTTCCAACCGCCATAAGAGAAGAAGAGCTCAGTGTTTGCGGAAGTAAACATGGAGGCTAACGGTCGAGCTTAGCTTACGGTGTTCAAGTTGTTGTCCGACTGGAGCAGCATATTAACAGCTTAATCCTCATTACGTTGTTAATATAACAACGTAATGTAGGAAGAATAACAACAATGGTTGTTGTTATTCTTCCCGCTTGCGAGTATCAGGACACAGAATAGTGACATTTGTCTAGTGTCAGTGACGTTTAGATCTGATGAATGTGACCAGAACATTCAGATTCACATCAAATCTTTTCACACTTGAAAAGATCTGATACATGTCAGATATCCAAGTGGCCTGGATCAAAAAATCAGACCTGTGTTGTTCAGACAGTAATTAAAATATCAGACACAGGTCGCAGTAAGGCAAAAAAAAAAAGAAAAGAAAAATTCTGAATTGGGTCACTTCAGGCTGCAGTGTGAACGCAGCATTAGTGCCAAAAATATGTGCATGTGTCCATGGCTATGTTTATACAAATTACATACACAAGAGCACAGTACATAAACACACCATAGAAACATGTTATAGACACATTAACATATTTTTGGCATTAATGGAACCCTGTCGTTTTAATAAAAGATTTTTGTTGCTCTATAAAGTGTCTTAATAATAATAATAATAATAATAATGATAATAATAACAATATTCTTTGAAAAACTTGCCTTCCACCAAGTTTAATGTTTAATGACTCGTGTGTGTGTGTGCGTGCGCGCGTGTGTGTGTGTGCAAGTCTGTGTGCTGGATGTTTGTAACTAACATGAAATAAACGTCAATCAAGAAATACTTTGGTTGTATCTAAAACCTACATTTAATATAAGATTACATTATTTAATTGAAACTCTCATCCTAAGTTGCAGTGAATTAATTCAAATTCAAAAGTACTTATCTGATCCCAAAGAGAAATTAAATGAATAAATCAGAATCTAACAAAGCCTTGAGATTACAAATATTTGTCTTTCTCAAATATTTAAAAGCTGTACTCTCATTGCTAATTTATTTTTTGTTAAATTAAGAAACATTTAGGAACAAACTAATTCTGATTCTCGTTTTATATAGCAAATAGTATAATCTTTACCATTCTGCTGTGACTGGCCAGATTATTACACTGCAAAATGTTGGTTTAGAAAATTGTCGCTTCTACGACTCTCTGAATACACACACACACACACACATGCACGCATGCGCACACACACACACACACACACACACACACACACACACACACACACACACACACACACACACACACACACACACATCTTCCACAATGCGCTCATCAAAGCTGAAGTGTATTTCTCCCTCTGTGCATGTCTAATAACACTAACACGATGTGACAGTGGCCTTTCCCTCTCCTGCTGCTAACGTGACACGCAGCGAGAGCAGAAACAATCAAATGAGACAAAATGCAATGAAAGCAGCAGAAAGTAGACAAACTGAGCAGAAGCAGTAGTAACATCTATCTTTCTTTCTGCAAAATACTTACATCTGGACAACCAAAAAGTGCAGTTTTTAGCAAATATTAGGTATATTATTATACTTACAGTTTAATAATCCAGAGTCCAGTCGTCTGCTTTCTCTTCTTCAACTCTCCTCTTTACTCCTGTCCTTTGTGGTCATCTCATCTCACTGCTCCTCCTCCCTCTCTCTCCCCACTATTTGCTCTTTCCCCTTAACTAAAACAGTTCAAACTGTACAATTAGATGCATAAATCCACATAAGCCTTCACTTTGGCACACAAGCTCCAGCGCCTTTTCCTGACTTCTGCAGGAGCAAATTAAAAACGTCTTTCATTCTTCTCCTCAGTTCTCCTGTCTGATGCAGCAGCAGGACGAGGAGGGAGGAGGAGCAGGAGGAAGAGGAGGCGCGTTGCTCCGACTCCTTTCCAGAGGGCAGTTTTCCATTAGTCCATTTTAGTTTTTCCAGGTTATTTTCCAGACAGAGTTACAGAGGTCAGATCCCGAGGGCAGAAATGTGACATGAAAGACTCGGACAGGTCGAGTGAATCTCCCTCCTCCCTCGCTGCCAAACCTCTGCATCCTTTTCTTCCTCTCACTTACAGGCACCAACGCCACACACACATCCACAGAGCTGCACATGCAGACTGGACGCCGCTTCTCCTGCTTAGTGAGAGGAGAGGGAAACACAGAGCGATTTGTCATGTCACTAAATCAGTGTTTACAGTGTAAAACTTGTCACAACCAGGCCTGTCAAAATAACAAAATTGCTGGACGATAAAGTGACCCAGAAGTTATTGCGATAAACGACAACATCGATGTTTTGAGGCTACTTTTACGTAATATATTGATAATTGCATAATAATGCAGGTTTGCCCTCTTGAAGAGCAATAGGCTTAATACTGGAATTGGAAGATATTTTAAATACCTAAGATAAAATATGACAATGAAAAACTGACAACAGAACCTATAGAAGCTGAGAGCGGACATTTTCTAAATATACGTTTTCCTGATGGTTTTCTCAACATAAGATAATATCGAGAACACAGGTTTATGAGTTAATTCAATACAAATTAAATTAAAATAATGCTTTATTGATCCCAAATGGAAACTGAATGTTTTTGTTACTCATATTCAAATTCTTCACAACGAACCTGACTTTTTCAAAAAGTCATCTGGCATTTGTGGCTCTAAACTAGTTTTATTTCTCAAAAGCAAAATGTCTCTTTAGGTTGTAAAGGCTGAACACTCCTGCCGTAGTTTCTTATCTCCGTAAAAATAACATAAAATCCCAACGTTGAAGAATACACCGTAGTAGCAATGTAACAAAATGTTAAAAGTTTGAACTTTATGAATTCCTCCGATGAGAAAAACATAAAGAAACAAAAGTTTGCGTGTCCAAGGTGAGCCAGCAAACCATGTTTAATTTAGGTTAAAGTCGACCAGATTCTGTTTATTAAATTTTGATCAGCCAACCTGTCCTGTTGGCTGGTTGTTTTCTAGCTGACGTTATGCAACAAGAAAAGGCTGAAAATCTTCCCACCTCTGGCTGGGGGGCTGGCAGCTTTTTCCAGACCAACGGCTCTCAACAGGTATGTGCAAGAAAAACACGGCGGCGTCCCAACAAAGCTGAGAGGTAAAACTTACAAAACAACATCTCAAATCAACCAGCATTTCTCAAACAATTAAGCTTCAGAAACACTACAAACCTCTTTGCTCAGCTCTGCATTTAAATCAAGCAGATGAACTTATACCTTCAGTGGTTTTTACGTTATTTTGCCGCATGCCTGCACTCCTGCTTTGCTGCTGCAGCTCTTCACAGATCCCACCAATGAAACGCTGTCAGAGGTGAGTATCGTCGGCCTCATCTACCCCCTGCTGACTAAGCTTCCCCACACTGGATGAAGCCGTCTAATTTAATGTTAATGCTGTACATATCCTACATTATACATCGCTGTTAGGTGAATGGGAGGGTGACTCCAATGTCAGTAATACTCTGAGGCTGCAAGCGATCTGAAATAAATGCTCTCACCAACACAAACTTTAGTTCCGGCCTAATTTGACGTGACAAGGACAAAAATAATTAAGAGTTCAAATTGGAGTTCATGTGCTAAATTAAATTTTTTTTAAAAAGCTGGAAATATGATCAGTAAAGTCCCAAAAGTGGAGAAGTGAAGGAACTGCTCTGCAAATAATGTATTTTTCAAACATGCATGAGAATACTGCTAATATTCAATGGTGGACAGTAATATATGGAGCTACATTATGGCCAAAAGCAAAGAATGAAACTGACAAAAGGTTTTGGGAAAAAAAGATGTGAAAATGATTATTTTTTTCCATTTGAATTTTTTTTTTTTTAAAGAAAACTCCAGTTTAGCTCTGGAAATTTTGCCTTTAATCTTAGTCAATCTTTTTTGTTTTTAGTAAATTTCCAAGCATTTTGCTGTTTTTCTCCACCTTGGTGTAAAATTAACAAAAAGGTATTTTAGGATAATCTAAAAATACTCTTTTAATTGAGATTGATACAGTTATGCAAAGATAAATTGTTATCTTAAAGTGGGAAAACCTGCAACATTTCTGTAACAGAAACCTGTTTTATGACTCATTTCAATGAACAAAGTCAACTAGACACATTTTTCCAGAGAATAGATTCAAATATAAACCCATACATCTTATCAAAGTTGCTGAATCCAAATCTAAACATATTTACATATGAATTATTTATGATATGTGTAGAGAAATGTTTGCCTGACTTGTTATGGTTCAAGTATCAATTATTGCTTCTGTCTTTAAACTTTAAAATATAGATAAAGATAAAATATTAAAAATACAAAAGAGAGAAAACTGACATTTTTGCTTCAAACTTTGGCTAAATTAAAACGTTAATTTAAACAGATTGTAAACACCAAGCACAACCTGATATTGTACATGCTGAATGCACCACATGTGGACCTCTTGCACACCAGTGCATCTATTTTTTGCATCTCCTGCACAGGTTGATGAAATATTAAGAGTCTTAACTCCATGTAGTGCGTCCTGTGAGGAATCGTCTGTCATCAGTTAAATATTGAGGGACAGGACTAAGGATGAGGAACTGAGAATTTTCTCTGCAGTTTACATTTATCCTGCTGGGTTTTACTGACGGATAAATCATCAGTTAACTATCAAATTACGAATAAATGTCACTAACATTGTTTTATAAATAAAAACATGATTTGGTGAAACATACATTGACCTTAAAGAACAAAAAGTAGAATAAATCTATAATTTTAAAAATGAACAAGAAAACAACTAGTTGTAGTTTCTTGGAAACTATTTCCATCTGGTTATTGTTACAAAATAGCACATTTTGAAAAGTTTTACTGGAAATAAGTAAGAGATGTGGAGAAAAAAATGGAAGTAAATGAGGGCTCAGCTTAAGGCAGTAAGCTCATTAATTATATTTAATCTGTAAACATGAGGAAAAAACTGTATCAAGCTTCACATATTAGATTAGATTAGATTAGATTAGATTAATTGTTATTGCACAGTTGACAATAAAATGAGTAGTACAGCTCTTCTTAGGGTTTTATAAACAGTAAAGTGCATAAGACTAGACAGAAGTATAACCTGGAAAAAATGCTAATTGAAAATCAAAATCAAAAATGGGAATTTTCCATAAGTTCTGGTGTTAAAGTTCCTTTTAATTCCAGTGTTCATCACATCCACACTAACTGCCTTTTAGAAAATGATAATTAATAAATGGCATCCTACAGCAGTGTGTGACCAAGCTAGTGACCAGCATGAACAGGAAGTGCCAGGCTGTTGAGTGTATGGCTCCTCCACACACTTCTAAACACTCCTGTTTGTTATTGGAAAAGGGTTGAATTGCTGATATGTCGTACTTCTTCTAACTTCTGTCTTTTAATCCAGTAGCAAACCTCAAACCAGACTCAATACACTGCAAAAACACAACATCTTACCAAGTATTTTTGGTTGAGATTCTAGTAAAATATCTTAAATTAAGACAAAACAAACTTACAAGTAACTTTTCAGAAATATGTATGAGTTTGTTTTAAATCACTTAGTACTGATGAAAAAGTACTAGTCACTGGCAGATTATTTGTCTGTTGTCCTAATTCAAGTTTGCTGAGATATTTGCATGAAACTACCAACAATACTTGGCTAAGTGTTTGTGTTTTTGCAGTGTAGCTGTACAGGCAGCTTGGCGCTCAAACATTGTCAGAAAAAGGAAATATATTAAAAATCAAGAGGGATTCAGATAAAATCTTTGTTGACATGTTTAAAGTCTTACCTCTATTTGATTCCCCAAAATAGTTTAGTTCCAGGCTGATGTTTCATTAATATTAAACTGATTCTGTGGAATTCAGGTGCTGTTTCTTTAATTCATATATTTCACAGCAGGAGAACCGACTGGCCCTGCTTTTTCTTTCAGACATGGACCGTCTCTTTTATTACCCAGAGTCTCTGTTGCTATGGGGCACCTTTACTCAGCCAGGACTTTTGGCCAGAACACAGACCTCATTATATTCAACTTATCTCAGTGTGTGTGTTTTGCTTTCATATCCCTGTGGGCCCTTCAGACATGCCAGCCCTCTGGGAGCTCCAGGCTGGTCCAGGCCGCTCCTCAGGATGAAGCCTTGGTTTTAGGGTACGGGTTAAGTTGTTTCGGTTCAGGGTTGGGGTGAAGGGCTATGGACAATGTAATGTGGGTAAGTGTCCCCATGGGGATAGCAGAACAACCAAATGTGTGTGTGTGTGTGTGTGTGTGTGTGTGTGTGTGTGTGTGTGTGTGTGTGTGTGTGTGTGTGTGTGTGTGTGT
>CAEGAF010077219.1:0-61569 GCA_903067075.1 Micropoecilia bifurca
TCTCGAGTCTAGACGTCTGATTTCAACCCCCCCCGCCCCCCCCCCCCTCTCTCTCACCCCCCCCCCCCCCCCCCCCCCCCCCCAAGATCTCCATGATGGTTCTGTTGGGCGGTTAGTGCACTTTTTTTATTGTATTCTGCCTGAATACACACCAGCTTTATTCTACATTTTATGTCTTTACCAAAACAAAGCAGCAGCTTTTCTTCTCGCCAGAGTTTTCTTAAGTTTCTCAGACACGGATATGTGACACTGCAATCCGTCTTCTTTTAAAAACACAATTTTGCTCAACAAACTCTTGTGAGAGAAGCAGTCAGCTCCAGTTCAGCTTTTATCATTCTATATGCCGTCCTGACCCACTTTTCAGTCTCGCAAAGTAAAGTTTGACTGCATGGATCACAATCAGATGATAAAAGCCTGCACAGGTAGAAATTTCTGATGTATTTTCCGCAGTAAATAGGAGCGAATAACCAACATTTACCAAGGCTTTCATATAGAAAGAAGCAGAGCTGCACATGGTATAAGTGAATCCTGATTATAGCACAACTCTTATTAAGCAGCACTGTAAAGGATTTTTTTTGTTCTGCTGTTTTTGTTTACTGTGAAAATGGGATGATATACATTTCGTAGCCCTATCGGAGCTTCATTGATGTTTCCACAGTAACATCAGTAATCAGTCTGGCATTGTTGATATTTTGTTCTTGTTCTTCAGATCCATGAAATCCAAAAGATGATTGATGCAAGCCTTTCTTGAACAGTAGGGTAAAAGCTGGAAGCGGATCAACAGCGCCACCTAGCTTAGTGAAGAAGAACGCTCCTGTGTCTCTCTGGGGAGGGAGAGCAACCCTCTGCATCTCGTCTTAGTGGGAAGCCTTTTGATCTAATGGTCTGTCTATTCAGACTGATTAGCGTAATCAACGTGATTGACAGAGTCAGGTTCTTTCTGCTGTGTTGTTATAATTAGAAAACAAACACAAAGTCCTGACAGGGATGTACAATGATGCATGTAGACGTAAGCACAATATTTTTGGTTTAATTTGACCAATTCTTTTGGCTTTTTGCTCAGTTCTGTATAATAAACTTTTTTTTTATCATGCTAACTATATTTCCACAATTCCTGGCATGACTGACAGGCCATAAAGAAAATGATGAACAACCAGGACTTTTTTAAAATACTATCCATGCAAATAGAAATGTTCGTTTATCTGTGTACGTTTATTTAAGCTCCAACTGTTTCGTAAAGTTTAGGTCAGTCCTGAGTCACACACAGGATAGAGGATCAGGAACACAAAGTCAAGTCCAGAATCAAAACCAACAATTCTGGAGACAAATCCTGAATAAAAGAACTTTATGAAATACTCAATTTGAAAGTCTGAAATATCTTGTTTCTCAGTAATCCAAGACATGACAACCCAAACAGCTTAAATCGAAGACAAACGGACATTGTCTCTCGTTTCTGAAGGTGTTATCTAAAGACTGGTTAGAAACACATGAGGCCTGTAAACTGTAGTCAGAACAGCCACATTAATAGCAGAGTTAAGTAAGTAAGTAAGTAAGTAAAAAACTTTATTAATCCCATAGGGAAATTAAGATTGTCTGCTGCTCACACACACATTAAATCACATACACACAGCATTAAGAAAAATCATACAGTATACACACATTAAAAGGAATCTAGTAAAAGGAGCTTAAATACAATAAAATAAGTACATTAAAAAACTGCATCATTTCCTTCTCTTAACCCTCCCAGAAATCGCATTGTGAAGCCTAATGGCCCGTGGGACAAAGGAGTTTTTAAACCTCCCAGTTGAACATCCCAGTGAGAGAAACCTGCCACTGCGGGAGCTCCTCTGGTTGGAGAAAACAGTATGCAGGGGATGGTTTATGTTCTCCAGGACTGAACTGAGTTTAGACAGTGTCCTCTGTTCCACCACTGTCTCCACAGACTCCAGGTTCACACCAACCACAGAGCCAGCTTTGCGGATGAGGCGGTTTAACAGAGTTAAGGTCACTAATGGGGAAAAGTCATATGAGTCGCAGGCTCTACCCTCCGTTCAGTTCAACGTCTGGGTTGTTGTCACACAACAATCCCAACGTCATCTAACAACGATGGCGAGAGCCTTTTTTGTCATAGTCTGTTAAAAACAAACCCACTTCACAGGATGTTTAAGGCAGAACCAGTCCTGTTTTCAACCGTCTGCCAGAGAAAAGTCTCTTTCATTTTCCTGCAAAAAATTTTCTCCAGAAAGTGGTTTTTAAAGCGGCTCTGGGAGAATAAATAAAAAGATAAGAAGATCTCAAATTCACTTGTGCGACACCCACTCACTGTGTTGGAAGGCTTTTACGAAGACCAGGAAGGACATTTTTCTGATGTGTTATTTCAGCAAAGGACCATCATCTTTTGTCATTATTCTTGATGGGGGTTTTTTTGTTTGTTTTCTTTTTGTCCTTTGTAACTTTACATTCGCTTTCTTCTGCCCGTCTTGAGAAATGTTATGTATGCAGATTGGAGAGCTCTCACTGCTTACCTAGAAAAAAGAAAAACCCCAAAGACAGATACACACATCTCGTTTGGACGTCAGTCAGGATTGTAACGTTTCAGACTTAACAAATCCACTGTGATCTTTTCAGTTAAATGATTAATGCCATTTCACTGAAGTTTTGAATCTCTTGTTTTGCTCTTTAGAAAATCATCTGTAAGAATATTTAGAGTAACTCAAGGAAAGCTGCGCTGTTAAACAGTTTTTTTAAAAAATCACTAAATGGAGCAGTTTAATTTGAACATGATTAGCTGTTCTTTCTACGTGATTTTTAATTGTTGGAATCAGTGCAGTTGTTCAGGGCAGAATTAGATGGAGACACATAATCACCATATCACTTTTTGCTAGAGGTACTGTAAACAAATTGTTTCATTTTTGTATTAAAATTTTTTTATTTCTGTTGCTCTGAGGCGACGTTATGTTTTCATTACTTGTAAGCGGAGAAATCATAACAATCAACATAACCAAACGCTTGAAAACGTCAGTCTTTGTGTAATTAAGCTGCATCATTTTGATTCATTTTAGGAATTGAGTTACTGAAATCAACAGAAGGGAAAATTGACATTCAATTCTCATTTGTGGCGCTAAATATTACTTGTATAATTATGCCTCTCCCGCAAAAAAAGTTGTGCAACTAGTTTTCAAAAACAAAAATGTATTAGGGTACGAAGGACCACTACAAATCGATTTCTGTGCTGAATGATTGTAAATTCTGATCAAGTGCTAGCAGCAAGAAGTGGTGGCCCGCTGTGTGTCGCTGCTTGAAATTATACGATCCAAGCCGACCATTATCCAGCACTTTAAATCAAATCTTCAGAGTCCTAAAAAACACTTAAGTTCTCCAGAAGGGCGTAGTTCAGGTTACGAAGCCAATTTACCTCATGAATAATTATCCGCGTGTCCTCGTGGTCCATCTGCGCATGTCTCCTCCCAGGAGCTTCACTGGGTAGCTCTGACACTTAAAAAGAAAAAAACCCTAATCTTTATGGATGGCTGCTCTGTCGTGAGCATTTGAAGCCATTTACAATTCTAATCTATGCAGATCAAGCTTTCCTTTTTTTTTCTAACCGAGACTCTCTGTGACTCCCAAGCGACTCAACAGGACCTCTAGTAAATACAGCCGAGCGGAGAGAGGGGGAAAAAACATCACATTAAACCTTAAATCTACTCAAGGGGAGGATCAGTTCAAGAGAAATGAATGAGAATGGGATTATCTGACATGGCTGGGATCAGTTTTGAGAAGGATGTAACATCAAATCACGTCTGGCATCTTTTGTGTATCAGTGTCACTAAAGGAAATGCCTTTGCCCTTGTTCTTAGTCGTGTTTTCAGAGCCAAAAGGAGATTGGAAAGAGTCCGGGAGGTTTGCTGGAGAAAAAAAAACAGCAGATGAATGTTGTAACTATTAATGGAAAAAGCTCTTAGAGACAGTAAAGCGCTTTTAGAGAAGCCAATCATGTATTGCTATGGTGAAAATGCCATTATGAGTTAATCGGTTTCGTGCCATGCTGCAAAGTGAGAATAAAGGAGAAGAAAAGACGTGCAGCGTTCTAAAGATAACCATCATAATCAGATTCTGACCCATCTGATTATTGATACCTTTTTTAAATAATCTTTATGCAAAACTGAATATACTTACAAAAAAAATAATGCAAGTTGAAAACACCATTATGTTAACATGTTTCATCTATAAGTTATAAGGCATAACACACTTTTCAGAAAAAAACCATGCCTGGAGATAATCAGAGACCATCATTCAAACACTCCTTTATATTTATGGAGATGCCTCTGCTATGAGCATAGCCAAGTCTGATAAAGATTATTTTTCTCACGTGGTCCTTGAATAATAGAAAACAAGTTTAACTACGGTTTAAAAACAAAAATCATTGTGTTGCTTTATGAACCTGTAATTAGTTATGCGCTCAGCTTAGCTCACCGTTCCCAAGTCAGTGAGCTCAAAACGCTGCTGCAAGGTTCCTAATGAGGAATGAAAGGAGAGAGAACATTTCACAAAGAAGCATTTATCCTAGAGAATGTATCCTAATCTTACTTTCACTTCCTTCACTTATTGCTCCATACACAGGTCCTAACTCTAAAATATCTGGTTTATAAAGACACATTAAGTAGAGTGTAATATATAAAACTGTTTCCATGATGCAGATGTGTGAAATCTTTCTAAATGACAGCTTGGTATTAGCTTTGGCAGATTTGTTTTTGAAAACGCTATGAAGAACTTTAAGGTCTTTGGTGGCTCAGAGTGAGGGTTGAAGGGAGAAGATAAACAAATTAACTGCGATTAACCAGTGAAATGATCTGTTCAGTTTCACCACACTTACTTACTTGAGACTGTCTGTTCCCAGACTAGTGTGATCTTTGCTATCAACTATATAATATGACATTGAATAGGCCAAAACATCTCATATGTAGAGCTAAATAAAACCAATAACAGATGAGAAACAAACGCATCGATCCCTGTTAGCCTGGAAAAGGACACACTACTATTTTCAAGGTTTGGGGATTCCACTGTAGCACTACGAGTGTCAATACCCACAAACAAAGAAGACATGGAATAGTGGTGAACACTATACCCCAGAATTAGCCACTATACCAAATTTAACACAAGAACACCTCAATGACTCATCCAGGAAGTAGCCAAAGGTCACACTTGGCTCTGTTAAGGTCAGAGTTCATGATTCAGGAATATTAAAGAACTCCGAAGCTGGATCAAACCCAGAACATGTGAATGACTCAAACAAAATACATATCAGAATCTAATCAATTTTTGTTTTTTGTTTTCAGGAGGAAAAAAACATTCCAGTCACCGTGACCCAAAAACTTGTATCTATCAAATTGAGTGCTTTTAAGAGCCCTTAATGCCATTAGAGGAATATTAGGAAAGGATGTTAAAAGGGCACTTGAACCAAACATTGTCCATTAAGCTGATAAATACAGGAAAAAGAGAACAGATATCTGTCAACACACCAGTGCACCGCAGAGAAATGTTTCTTTAGCAAAGGAGGTTTTTAAGACTTTTTCGTTTCAGGTTGTCCTGAAACGAAAAAGTCTTAAAAACTCAAAGCAACTCAAAGCAGAGTCAGGAAAACACAAGAAGCATAGATGAGTGTTTCATATTCTACACAATAAAGTCAGATGCAAGGGCGACATCATCAATTTGCCCTGCAGCAGGTTGTAATTGTATCCTTCAAGGGGGGATAATACTGCCCAAGAGGTCATTGGATCTAAAACACCTCAGAGAGAAGATTAAGTGAGCCGCTCTGTGTGAGAGCTTTCAATGCATTATGCATTGCAAAAAAAAAAAAAGGCAGCATGCCAGTGGATCCTGCTAATGGCATAAGTGGGTACATTTAAGTTAAGTAAAATTAAAGCAATTTTGTTGTGTAGGCGACACTTAAACTAAAACAGACTTTGCTAAGATGCTAAAGGTACTTGATTTCTGTCTGGCCGTGAGAAATCACTCTGAATAAATGCACTGCGTGCTTAAAACAGCACTACCAAATTAGTTGAGATGCACATTTATAACAAGCGTTTAGAAACCTGCTTTCACTGGGGCGTTTGCTGCTCCTCGCACACTGTGGTGCAGCGGCTCCCCCTGCTGGACAACGCAGTTATCTTAAAAGTTTTCAGCAAAAATATGGCTCAATTGTTCCTAACTGAGGAGGATATAGTTTTTTGGTTTTTTTTGAAAAATGAAAAATAAAATGACTTTAATGTTGAGTAAAAAGCATTAATTCCACAACATGTTAAGACACCTGACAGCAGGACCTTTGAGAGTCTCACTACTGCAAAAAAAAAAACAGACTGGAAACTGGAGTTGGAAAGAGAACGTCCCTCCTCTTCAGAGTCGCTTGTTGAGCAGTTTAACCAGAAGAGGTTGCTGCTCTCTCAAACATGAGACACAATGGAGCAAACAAGACCTGGTCTCAAGTGAAAACAAAAAATTAAAAAATAAAAGAATGGACACTATATTTGGACGGAAACATTGGGAGAATAGCTGTTAATAGCTCTTCTCTCATATCAAATACATGAGATTCATATTCATTTTTTTACACTTTTGTAGGATAGTATTTAAAATGAATAATCTAATATATATATTTTTTTATTCGACAGTAAGATGAACACTTTGTGTTTTTAGTCGTTTCCTTTCGACTGTGCTCTTGAGCTTATTTTTGGGAGAAACCGTTAGCTGTTTTCCTTTGCTTTTCTCAGCAGATGGTCGGGGCGGGCGCTGGGAAAAAAAGGTCTGTGGGAGGTGTTTTGACCCATCACGTTTTTCTCTTTGCAGCCAGAGGAGCTTCTGCTGAAGTGCTGCATTTGTAGGACTATCTAAGATTGGAACATACGTTGCATTAAAAAGGCTGAAAGTGCTACTTCTACAATACGTTGCTAAGGACAGTCTGCATGCAGGAAGAAGGGTGTAAATGTGTGGTAGTAGAAGTGTTGTGGCTGAGCAAGCCTGTCAGAAAACACACAGGTTAGGAAAGCTTTTAAAATTTTCATACGACAAAAACAAATTTGAAACGAAAATGTTTGTTTTGTTTCCTGACATGAACTGGGACACATGGAGCTCAATCCCAAAGCACATATACATGATTCATTTGGTATTGTCTCATTTTTTTATGAATGCACTTATTTCTATGTTTACTATTTGATCAAACACTAAAATTTACATTTTCATGTCAAAAATAGAGGAAAACTTTGTGTAATTTGTCCATTTCATTGTGCTGAGACGTCAGCCATATATAAAAGTCTAATTTAGTTTATTTTGTCTTGCAAACTGTAAGGTAAACTTTTCAGGGGATTCATGTTGCAAAACTAATATTTGCATCAAACTGTATGAACTTTAATATTTCGACAGAATTAACTTCTACATGAACTGACCCACTGACCAAATCAAAAATCAAAATTTGCCTTTTTGTTTTCTTCTGAGCTATTATGATTGGTGATTCTTTTTTTTATTCGTTGAATGCAACTTCCCACAATTTAAATTTGAATGCATCAATAAACAAGTTCTTTGTGATACTTTGTCTTAAGATTTTTTGTTGTTGTTTAAAATTGGCTTCTGACCCCACTAAGGGACAAGGATGGATGGATGGATGGATGGATGGATGGATGGATGGATGGATGGATGGATGGATGGATGGATGGATGGATGGATGGCCGGACGGCCGGATGGATCTTTAAAATTGGATCAAATTTTTGAGACATGGTCGAACATTGAAATTCCTTCACCTTTTTTGCCTGATTCAAAACATTCACCTTTATCAATGAACTTAGATCATAATTTTTACTTTTTTTTTTACATAGTATAGTGATAAAAATACAAGAAAATAAAACAAAATTGATTAAAAATCAGAACCTGGAAGTCAGAACCTAAAAGAAAACATGAAATCAGTGTCACTCCAGAAACAACCCGATTGCAGCATCTGGATTTACAAACAATCTTTAATGTGGTTCCGGATGTAATGACAAGACATTGAATAGTTTCCTGCATTCACACCTCTGCAAACATAAAGATCTTACTGGAGATTGCAAATGAAAAACAAACTGGATCATTTATGTGATCTGCTCAAAACAATAAAACATTATAATTTTAGTAACGGATGAGATAAACAGGTCCGGTGTTGTTCAGAAGTCATTAATGTCTTGATTCTTTTTTTTTTTTTTACAGTTATATAAAAACATTACTTGTCTGTCTGCCGTTGAACTGATTGTTCATTTCGACGTAGTTCATATAATACATGTACATTCAGGTATTTAGCATGAAAATACCTATTCTAGGGATAAGGTTTACTCTAGAGGGCAACCAAGTTCTTCCAATACTGTCTTTGTTGTGTGTTAAATATGCAGCACCAGGGATTAAAGGTACGCACACATCACCTTGACTTTGTAGTGACAGGAGTCAAATTCTCAACATTTTGCAAGGAGCTAAATCCATTTTATTCTACTGATTTGTCACTGTTGTCACCCCTCCCCGACTCACCACTTCTCTTCCTCCTTTACTTTGTGCCTTTCTATCCTCGTCATATTTGTCTCTTTATAGTTGTTGTGGCCTCTGTAATTTTGTGCCTAAACCAGGTAAAGGTTCATACTGTTAATTTAATAAAATTGTCTGTGCAACAAGGGGAATTTCCCCATTTTCTCTCTCTTTTATGGCGCAAATCTTCCAGCGACACTGCACAGCATCCATTCCCACCTTTGCTGCTTGTACGAGTTTCCAGGACAGGACATAGGCTGAAACGATAAGCAGAAACGGGACTTTTGAATTTCCAAACCAATAATAATAACAATTCCCTTGCATTGAGCGATCAAGATGCGTAAACTGGACGTGACTGAACTCATCATTATCAAGATCAAAACGCCACATGAGACTTGCGGGGTGTGTGTCTCTGTCTCAGAGTTTAGATAAAATGAGAGACAAAGGGCCTCAGAAGAGCAGCTGAACCAACTCTGAGCTCCTTACGCACCGCTGTGTGGTCAGCAAGGTGGCATTTAGGGAGCGCAGGAAGCAAGCTGACTGCACTGAACCTCCCTTCCTCAGTGCTGCAACCACATCACACTACGGGGGGAAACGAAGAAGGAAAGCAAAGAAAGCAAGCAAGAAAGGAAAAAAAGACGGAAAGAAGTAAGAGAATCTCAAGTAAGGAATTGAAAGGAGAAGTGGGGAAAGCAGAGCGAGGGAACAAGGAAGAGTCAAAGAGTTTGACAGAGATGAGAAGGAGGGCTGAGCGCTAGCTAGAGACAACGTGGCAGGAGGTTTCCTCTGATGGGGTGATGGGAGGCTGGGTTCATCTGAGGATGAGCCCTGCGCTGCTCTTCACGAAGTTTGCTGCGACTAAACACTCTTTAACTTTTAAACTGTTGCTTGCGTTGATTCTGATACGATAATTATCAGTCTTTTAATGTAAATTTCGCTGTCCAAATAAACTCTGATAACGTGCATTTCAAGTTGATAAATCCTCAAACAAACACAGACCTCGCCTCATATCAAATGCTCGTGTATAATGTGTCTCCAAAGTCCTCTTCTATATATTTTTTTTTCCTCCCTGCAGACTTGAATCACAATAACGTGGTTGTCCTTTTTAAAAGTGAGCATCCTGTTTACCGCCGAATAAAGACGATTTGGCTTGAATAAATCAGAGGCCCGTTTAAGGTCAGAGAAAATTGCTATATACATCAAACCCAGCAAAACAGTGGAGAACGACTTGAATTAAGCAGCGTGACCTTTGTTCTATTACTTGCTTAAGAGCTTCTACTTGTTCTTAATCCATACTGACCTTATGTCAAGCAGAAAACTCACACAGTGGATTTAAAAGGCCAACCAGGGATAAAGCAGTACATGCTCAAGGTGAAGGATTTGTAAACTTTTAAATGTGTTACGTAAATTATGTGGTGATTTTGCCACACGTTTCGACAAAAATGAACTCCGTACTTTTTGCAGAGGAACTGCAGAGCAGACAGCACATAATTGTAGGCTGCACTTCTCCCAGGCCCACCTTTCATTTTTCTCATTATTGCCTTGGAAATGAGGGGGGATTCACTCAACGTGCAATCAGGGGCGACGTGTCGGTAACAAGCAGGTATAAGTGGCTCCCCCGCACACTTTTTACAGAGCAGACGTAGGATCTGCAGCTTTGAAGCTCTGAAATCTTTGTGCATTTGTAACGTAGCTAAGCTTTTGTTTTATCAGTGACGCATTGTTGATAAAGAAATCCAGAGTAAAAGCGTGTCTGTGAGCTTCGGGTTTCATATTTGAATTGTGATTTCAAAGTTTTTCTCTCAACACTGAACATTATTCATTAATGTTCAAAAATATCATTGGTCACCGTCTTAGTTTAGAAAATGTTGTATAGTTCATGTGTATTGAGTTGAAGGATGAAACATTTACAGTATGCTTTCACATCAGGACACAAAAAGATGTTTTGCTGTTCAGTTTATCCATACATAATTACTGCCAAGCTATCTTCAACTGGAAGTACAATGTTCTTTTTACACTCTTCCACCGTCCCCAGTTGATTGGATAATTATTAGTACAGGCACTTCAAACATATGTAGGAGAATGAATTTTCATTAGCGCAGACAGAGAACGTGCATGGTGTAGTATGAGATCAAGCAATGCTACTATTTCATTAATGTCTTCTGTTGGATCAATGTTTTACAACAATGAGATTGATGTCTACATGTAGTGTAATGCTACAAAATTTGTTTGAAGTTGTTCCAAACTTTCATGGCAGGCTGGAGAATCACAGTAGCTGCTCTGCTGCTTTTGCTTTACTTTTTTGGACAGTTGGGAATAGGTCCGTGTTAAAATATTCAACATTAGGAAGAGTTCGCTAAACGATTAGCATATGTGTTAAACTCTAACAGCTCAGTGTGACAACTTAAATATCTCTGCAAGCGTAAAAGTATTTATTGAAAAAAAAACTCTAGTTGGTTTATCAAGAACAAATGAACACAGTTGTAAACAATGATATTAATAGCTTTTAATAAGAATGGCAAACTTCAGTGCTTTTACCACCCAGATGACACAAACTGGTAAGCTAATCAGAATCCGGTGAAAAAATGAGAAAATGACTCAGAAAAAAAGAAAACCTGGTAGTGATGTTAGCACTGGAAGACGAGGCGTGGGGAAGGGTGAGAATATGGCGGCAGCAAAGCGAAAGGCTCAATGAGGGAGGAGGATGAGGAGTGGCCGTAAATGTGGGTTTCTTTGTCTCCTCCTTGTCTCCCCTCCCTTCAGTGAAAGTAATGGAATCCACCAGAGAAGCCACCTGTCCTTTCCTCTGCCTGAAGGTGGCTTGTCATCTCTTCCACCAGTACCCAAGATCCACCTGAGAGGGTTGTTCCCACCCTTTGGCCCCCCAGATGGCAGAGAAAGGCAGTAATGATCCATCGTTTCTTTGACTACGCAGGGTCCGGCGCCGACTCTGTGCCTTCTTAAGTGTTTTGTTCCACTCTTACTGACCAAACTGCAGGCTGAGACAATCCAGCAGTAGGAGCCTTAGCACAAGAAACTGGGTGGAAAGAGAGAGGAGAAAAATAGAAAGGAGGGGGGGGAAGGGAGACATTTGGACCTTTTAAGTGTCTGTGGAAAATGAATCACGGGGGCCGGTACAAGGGGAGATCCAAAGAAGAAACACATCTGGCCGAGAAGAAAAAAGCTAAATGAGAATAGGTCTGAGAATCCAGCAACATTTCATGACCTAAATATGACATTTGTGACTTTTAGACATCAAAGTGCGTCTTCAACGAAACAATTGATAAGAAGGAATCAGGGTGAAGATGAAGAAAAGGAGACATGAAGACTACGAAGGAAGAAGACAGTTTAAAGAGTAAGACAGGATGAAGATGGCAAAACGGAGACTTTGAATCGCCGACTTTGAGGTTAATTCCATGTTATTCTAAAGTGGAGATGCCCCGCCCTAAACACAGACCTGTCTCCATCATAGACGGGCAGAGGCAAGGAAATACGAGTCAAAGCTGCCAGCTCTCTGCTCTCTCTCGCCGCGAGGGCTTGTCATTATGATTTTTTTTTCTCCCGTTCCCTTTTAGATGAAGGTAAACGCCAAGAGTCAGCCACGTCACCTAAGCAAAAAAGAAGAAAAAAAATCTATGTGCATGAAATTGTTGATAAAAAATAATCTCCATGTGAATTTTTAATTAGTTGCATGCTTTTGTAACACAGTTGTGTTTTTCTTTCTCTTAAAGGAACCTTAAGAACTTTTGTTTTTACGACCCCACTCTGAAAAAAGAAGATTTCTGAGATTATTCAGTCCAACCGAGATATTCATGATTATCCTAGAGTATAATCAGTTACTAGTCTATGTCATCCAACAACATTTGTAATACATATTGACCCATTTGGCATTCAACAGGAAACGCATGTGCTTTTTTTTCAAAGTTCAGAAGTAATTATTGCCACAAAGGGCGTGATCAAAAGACGTGGAAGAGGAAAGAAGAAGAAGAGAAGATCCTGTTGGATTCCAGACATGTTGGAAAAAGTCCAGATCTCTGAGGCTGCAGGCAGCAGACTGCAATGCAACCAGCAATCCAAGTCTTCATTTAAGGTTTTTAACCGGATTCAAGTACAAATCTGAAACTTACGCTCTTAAAATACGAGAATCAGAAAGAACTTGTGTTTGTGAATATTTGCTCTACCTTCTTTCGTTCTCTTCTCGTCAAAAGGAAAACAAAGTGATTGATTGTAACTCTGCCTTTCTACTGCATAACACAGCTGAAACTTTCATGAAACACAGAGGTAACTCTGCCAAACCTACCAGGTCGTTTCTGCAGCTTTTTACAGAACGTAAGGGGTTACTTTTTTCTGAACTTACCTTCTACCTTTCCAGGAAGTTCACTAGAACTAAGGAGCTTGAGTACCATGATAATTCTAGTACTTAGAGATCACTTTCTAGAAGTTCCAAAGTACTTTCCAGAGCTCACCAGCTACTTTGATGAAATGTTTAATGAATTAAGTGAATTAAGTTTTTTTTGTTTGTTTGTTTATTGTTTTTTTAAGAGTATTACTTACTGTTCAAACTCTTGTCAGGTGATTATCTGGGACTAACTGACCACTTTCCCAAAAGTTACTATGTATTTTTTCACTATGTATTTTTTCACCACTTAAAAGATATTTTCTAAAACTTATCAGACACTTTTTTGGGACTTTTATGTAACCTATATTACATATTAATTTCCAAGAACATATCTGTTATTTCCTGGAGCTCAGTGGTCGCTTATTGTAACTTCCCCAAATGCTAGATGGATTGTAGAGGTTACTTTCCAAAACTTTCACGATTTTAACCAATACAGTAAGCACAGTAAGACACAATGCAGATCTAACTAAATCCAATGTCCAATAAAAACAACAAAATAAAGCTATAACCCTAACAAAATCAAAAACGAGTTGGAGGGAAAAGAAAGATTAAAAAATGAAAATGTTTGCTATTTTGAAATTTGATTGGTATTGTTTCAGAAATACAAATATTTTACAATTCTTTGACCTCACTACTGCAGTAACAGACTCCTCCCTCCCCGCAGCCGAAATGCGTGCCGTTCGTATGTGTGTGACTCAGCGCGTGAATTAGCAGAACCAACATCATGGGAGCAGTGAGAGGAAACGCCACTGAGTTCTGCTCCCTGTGGTCTCCCTGTATGACACAGACTGAGAAAACACAGTAACACGACCACCTGAGTGACAGACATGCTCACCTATGTGTGTGTGTGTGTGTGTGTGTGTGTGTGAGTGTGTGAGCAGATATTATTGTATGAAAAGAAAAGAAGAAAACTGACCTTAGTTTAGTTTGCAGGTTCTGATAATGAATGCCTCTGCAATTTCAAACGTTTTCTTAATTTCTGCAGTTCTTGTGAAACTCCTGAACAGACTGAACGTCTGCAACAGGAAACTAACGTTCAAAGTCAGACCATCCCTCAGTGTGAAGGTGCTGACTGTATTTCACAGTTTATTGGACAGTGCCATCCTTTCTGAGGTTCTTTTCTTCTGTTTAAAACCACAGCAGCTTCAAAGTGATGAAATCAGAGCCTCTGGAGATTTGTGATTACAGGCAGAGGCAATGCTTCACTGAATCAAAGGAGGGTCGTTTTCAGAGGTTAATTCAGTCTTCTGTTTTCAAAGTGGGAACTTCCTCAATGCAGCTCCATGTCCTTCAAATAGGGTGCAAATATTAAATTACACCATCCAACAGTTGGAAAGCTGCACCATCTCATACATGCATATGTCATATGATTTTTGATATAAGTCTCGAATTCATTAGACGTTACTTTAGGACAGAACTTAGGTCTGTGTTATATCCAATTCAGCATCAATAATCTTTTGTGAACATTTTCTTTTAAGATCCTTTCAGCTTTGTGATCCACCAATATTTCTGATATTATTGGCATGTTGCCAGTGCATTATATTTCTAATTGCATTTCACTCTTTCTCCTATATAAAAGTTTACAATACACCATATTTTGTACTAGAAATGCAACCAGCTGTCCTGGCCATGCAGAAAAAAAATCTTCCCTCAGCATGATGATGCCACTACTGTATTTACAGTGGAGATGGAAATTCTGGGATTAACGTGACATCAGAGGTCAGTTGGTTACAAAGGGTTTTATTTAGGAGTTTGAAATCAAAGAGAAAGGAGGAAAGAAAGGAAGAAGCAAGTAGAAATGTGTTCGGATTGAGTAGAAATGCACAACACAACTTTATGATTTTTTTTATCTGTTGAACCTTTTTTTTTTTTGCATAATCCTGTTGACAATTATACTTCATGTATTCTAGGCCTTGACCTAGTGATGACAGAACTTGGTAAAGTGAATGTTTATTCACTTTATTCTTTAAAAAATGTGCACTGCCCTGAGGTGGAAGTAATAAATTATTACTAAATTATTGAAAGCTGGAGAAAAATTGCTGTTTATTTTCTGCTTTTCCTGGTTTTCTGTCTCTCTTCATTTGAGTGTTCGGACACAAATTAAAGCAAAGTGAAAGACAAACAGCATAGGTTATAAATTATAGAAATTAAAATCAAAATGAGAAGTTTGGTTGTGATTTTAACCTCCCAGGAAAAAAGGAGTTAAATTTAGGCACAAGAAGAGCTTGAATGTATATATATATATATATATATATATATATAAAAACATATTTATATATATATATATTTTTTTTTTTAAAAAAACAGACTTGCTTCTTCCTTTCTTTCCTCCTTTCTCTGTCCTCCAGTTCCTGCAGAGGACACGTGGAAGAATTTTTGGGTTGTTATAAAGTTTTTGAGTCCAGCAGGGAGGGTGAAAAAAAAGACAAAAAGCAGGAAATAAAAAAAAAGCCTGACTCCGCCTCAGCATTATGACTGGCTGCAAGAAATCGTCTGGTCAACAAACTGAGCAGCAACAAGAGCAGACACTCCCTGAAGCAAAGTAAAGAAAACAACTTGTATGTGTGTTCATGCTGCGAGGAAAGATGGTAGGAATCCAGCGACAGACAGACAAGTTCTGAATATTTTTAATGTGAAAAGTGCTGAATTTGAATTTTATTCTGAAAATCTGTTAAATGAACTTCATTCTTGGATGTGAAAGTTAGAACCACTTAAGTCACATATGAAAATCTTGGTGAGTCAGACTAGAGGTGAACAAACCCTAGAAGAGAAGTGCACTAATAATGTGGAAGCATCACTATTGTAGCACTTTAACTTAACCGCTCAACAAAAGCGTTTGTTTGGCGACTTGCCAGAGGTGCATGATAAAGCCTGATTTAGCATAATCAGACTCTGGGAAATATGATTCGCCTGAAGCAATCTGTGATCATTTGCATTTCTTTTGGTCACCATCTGGAGTCTGTAAGCAAATAGTTCTTCCAAACTGTACAGAAACGGTTCCTTGTTGTGTGTTGGGACAGCTTTCAGGGCTTAGATTTGATTAAACTTTGTAATACTGACACCACTGCAAAGCTGGCTTACTAAAATGCCATACTGGAGCTACAAAGTTCACACTTGTTCAGTCAGCAGTGAAGAAAGTGAGTTTCTGAAGGAAATAAAACTCCAACAGAATTAAAAATCAGCAATCTGGCAATTATAATTTATGTCTTTGAAAATTCCACCATCAAAAAGAATTATAATCTCATAGTAAAATGAGGAGGGGGGTTCTCTTGTTTGTACTTGTGAGCCATCAGACATTATAAAGTAAAAATAGCAAAAATATTCTGGAACCCCCGGTGAAAATATGTGAAAATTCTTATGTTTAATTACTTTTTTATGGTAGTACAAACATCCAGCCTTTAATATGAGCACATCAAGTTAAAGTAGAAAAACTCGCACGTTAAAAAAATTACTGTTTTTTTTTTCTTTACAAAATTAGACTTAAATTTCTTTGCTCAAATGAACTATTGGAATTTGCCCTTGATGTGACACAGAGGCACATTCATTTTTAATATTTCTGTGAGTAAGTGTTCAAAACGGAGAAGATGAGTGAACATAACATTCCTGTAAGTCGGATGTGTTATAATGTTCTTAATTCGGGTCACGAGGAGTGAAGACGGTGGCAACAAAGAGGCGTTTTGATCACAGTCGGTGTTTATTTTGAGAATTTATTTTTCCTGTTGATTTGAATTCAAGTGTGATGTGGAGACAAAGTAGCACTAAATTCATCCCAAAGCCAATGAAAACACTTATTCTGGATTTTCTCCAAACTGAATGGCTGAGTATTGTGTGAAGCTAATTGTGGTCGTCTGAACTATCCAAGCACTTTACCAAGCTAACTGGTCGTTTATCAGTTAGCATGATGGTTCTGTGCAGAAAGCCTTGAATAACCTAAAGTCTCTTTATAATTTCAAGGTCTTTGATAAATGCATGATGTTCCTGAATTCCTGAACACATTTTATTACATGTAATTTTTTTTATTTGATTAAAAAATTAACAAATAAACGTCAGATATAAACCCAAGGACCCCACAAAGTCGAACCAGCACATATTTCCTCTACCCTTTATCTGCTATTGTCTTTGAAATAGGTCGTGTACACCACAAGTTGACAAAGTAGAGCAATGCCAACGTTTAAAATTCAAGCCCAACTTTATGTTTCTACATTTTTATGCTCTCAAAAAAAACATCTTATTGAGATCTTTGTTTCTGACATTACGTTTGTTCATTTTATTCCTCGTGTTTCATTTATCTCTGAGCTTGAATCATACAAGCAACCAAAAAAGAAATGTGTGTTTCTCTTCAAATCTGACTCAAACATTACATCTGTTTGTCATTGTGAACTGAGAATAGAGAAACATTGGAGATCAGTAATGAAACCGGTCTCAAAATGAAAAGATGCAAAGGTAATTGTTGCAGCAAAGGTTGGCTGACAATGCAATGCAAAGAGGGGGAATCAGAGAAGGTATCTGACGGAAAGCAGAGGCAGTAACCAGACACAGAAATCTCTCAGTGGACGTCAGCCAGCAGGCATGTACTAATGCTTCAGCTATGTCATGGGCTGCCTCCTCTACCTCCTCCCTTCTCTTTCTACCCCTTCTTTTTTTTCAACCTTCCTCTCTGACTTTACCCACCCCCTCTCTGAGCTGAATCCTACCCTGATTTCCATCACTTTCTTCACTCTGCAGTCACCCATCAGCTTCTGACTCACACCGTCGAAACAGACGTCTGGCACATGCCTTGTATGAGCGACGTCATCACAAACAAAAGTCGGTTACATTGTGAAGCTTCTTCTCCGAGAGCTTCGGGATGAAGTTGCTGTTCTAGGATCATCCAACTTCCAACGTTTGTGGAAGCCTCAGCAGAAAAAAACAGGCTAGCAAAAGCCATGATGGTGATTTTCCGTTAAAGCCCTGAGAAGCCAGTGGGAGAGAGAGTGGGAGGGGCCAGACAAAAGAAGCTGGAAAAAATAATACAAGCATCTGTAATTCTCTGTAGGAATTTCTTCCATCATCAGCCAGACCTCTAAATGCAGGAAGCAGATGAGGGTAGCGCTCGCTACTCACTGGCCCTCAAACACAAGACAAACCCTACGTAGGGGCGAATTTAGAAGAGAAAATTTACATTAGTAACAATCTGAAGATTGGTTTTATCCTTGCAATGCTGTGAAATAAATAGTTTTACTTTCAGGTCGAAATCAATAGTTTTTGGTTGCAGTAAAAGGAGTTTCATGTAATAGAAAAACACATTTTGGTCAGCCTTCTTACGCAGTGTCGGATGATGTCATCGGGTCACCAAAAAGCGACCAGGTTGCTAGGGGGGTGCAGACTTTACTAATGAGGGCAATGTGGGAACGGCAGCCCCCGCCACTTTCAGACTCATGTGCCGACCACATGGCTCCACCGGGATGTAATCTGTTCCAGGTGCTCAGTGAGACTTTGTTTTTGTTTTTTGTTTTTTTCAAAAATGTTGGTAATCGTCTTTCACATGCACAGAAGCACAAATTCGCTCCCCCACATGTGACACGGGGGCACAGAAATTTGATCAAGGATTTATGTGCAAAGATGAAACCTTCCAACCATGGCAACGCTTGTCATCGGTTTTCATGCCGTTGGTTTAAGGTACTTTATGCAGGAAATGTAAAGCAGCTCAAGCTGAGCTACGAGCTCACGAGGGAACTAAGTCTGTTCCCTTGTGAACTTGCTATTATGTTAGCAAGTTGCATTTATTTAACCTTGCTGTTATTATTTCACTGGGAAATTACTGCTTCCAGTAACAATTACTAAATTCTAACAAATATATATTTCTCGGATTCTTGGATTACCAGTATCTGGTCCCGGCCTTCTCTACACAGCAGCAGCTCCAACCACACGCCCCCCTCAGGCCCGGACAGCTTTTAGGACTCTTATTAACACACTAACTCCCAAAAAAACGACATGCATGTGGTTATTGTTGCTCAACAGGAACTCACCTGGGGTTTTCCTCCTGTAAACTGTATATTTACCTATTAGTGTACTTGACACTGCTAATTAAGTACCTAAGCCCATTGCTGTAAATGGATTGCTACCCAAGGACACACATCTGTTACAGATTATATCCTCCTAATTTAAAGTTGAAGGGCTGAAATAAACATTAATCTTCTAATTGAAAACCATTTGTTGTGGTAACGCATGTGCGTATGCAGACATGGACACATTGTAACCCCTCTCCCCCACCAGGTAGAGTTGGCTAAACAGAATAAAAATTAATTTATCCTTTCTTGTGGTTGCATGACGATAAATGGTGGTAAATTTAGAAGAAAAAAAATTAACAGATAACCTAAGAACATCAGTGGAGAGAAATCTACATGTTCAAAATTAACTGGCTTTAGTTAAGTCACAGTTTTTGCTGCCTCTAAAAGTTATATTTAAAAAAAAAGGCATATTTATGCTTTACCTTACAAGTTGATCTGACTATCTAACAGCTTCAAGTAAGTGACTCTTGCTACAATATCGATACGATGTGACACAGAGGTAAGTTTTGCTCTTCAAAATTTAAAAGACATTCCCTAATTTGAAACAAATTTCAGTCTGAATCTCAGGCCCAGACTGTGCAACACTGAAATTAAAAGGAATTGCTTGGATGCAATTTTTTGGCACATTTTAAAGGCAACAACTTCATGCTTGCACTCTAATATTTAATCTGTGGGGATGGAGCCACACACTTAATATACATTTTAGTGTCCAAATATTACAAGTTGATGAAAAAAAGGAAAGAAAAGTTTGAGAAAAATGTTGGTTAATTGTAATCGATATTGTCATCTCCATCTAAAACACAAATACCTGAATTGAATCTTTCGCCAATATCAGGTAATCCATGTTTATAAGGAGGATGGCAAGAGAGGTAAAAATCAAAATAAAAAATCTAAAATCTATTCAATTTTAAATGTTTTAGACCTAATTTGCTTGTAATTTTACGTTAAAGTATTGTTATGTATGTAAGCATCATTATCACATACCAGAATATAAGTGTACATTAGGTGCTTGTTTGGAGAACCATGCTGTCGTTATTTCAGATCAGTGTTGGTCAAAGACAAAGCGGATATTTTGAACCAGGTATTAACACTCCAATAACAAAACAACAAAAATAAAACTCATCTCATTCAAGTTGAAGCTCAGAGATGAAGTTTTTGGGAAATGTCGCAGGACGTGACTGCTGCGAGAATGAGCTTAAATTTCCCTTTTTTTAGGATCTCTGCATGTGTTTTCTCTGGACAGCAACCCTAACATTTGGATGCAGACAAACTGAAAGGCAGGCAGAGAGGAAAAGAAGAACTGAAAAGAAGAACAGTCCAGAGAAACAGGAGGAAGAACAGGAGATTTGGTGAAGTAGATTTTCATGTGAAGAAAGTGGAACATAATCTGAGCAACCTTTAGAGATAGAGAAAAACTTTTATTTTCATTAACCACAAAAAGTAAAAGACGAAAAGTATATATGCTTCGCTTGATATTCATTTTATTATTATAACACTCAAGATACTTTAGATATACTAAAGTCTGCTGACAACGGCTTTATCTGAGGTTGGTCTTCCTTCGGCTGTGACGGTGTCTGTTTCTCTCAGCTCAGGCGTTCCCTTTGCAGCCGCCTCCCAACCCCCCTCTCATAGGTTTACGGGGGGAAAAAAGCGACACTGCTGTAGACTGAAGTGAAAAAGATAACGGTGCTGCCAGACAGAGCAATCAAGTGCAGACAAAGAAGATTTCAAAAAATCTGAGCTACATGCTACATAAAATACGGCACTGCTGTATTTGTTTCCTCGTCAAACAAAATAAAATATTAGAAAAAGACACACAGATTACCTGGCCTGTGTGAAAAAGGAACTGTCCCTCCAATAATAAGTAATTAATTTGGTGGCATTTTTTTTTCAAGCTGGTATTTTAAGATCTTGCTTCAAATTTCCACATAATGTTCTTTGTTCACAACGCCATGCATTTTGTGAAATGCACCAGTCCTTCCCCCACACAGCATGATTCTGCAACATATACATCTCAGCTGTGATGATGCTCTTAGGGTTGAAATCTAACCCTTATTTCCATGAAATAAAATATGACCAAAGACTTTGTTTTACTTTCATTGGACCACTGGATATGTCTTTGAAAACCAAACATTTCTTCTGGTGTTCCTTCATAAAATTCAATCAAGCTTTTATATGTTTGTCTTGAAATAATGACTTCTTTCTTGCTCAGTGGCACTTCAGCCTTTTTTTTGGTACAGAATCTGCCTCTGTAAATCTTCTTCAACACAGGACCCGTCTTCTCTTTGAACTGTTTGACAGCATGGACATCCCTTAAAATCCAAACAAATAATTGTGGCACCTTCAGGCTTCTGGAAATTGCACCCTAGGATGAAACACTTGTGGACGACCACAATTATCTTCCTGTTTGATGTAACACAAGGGGATATTGTTTGAAGTGAATAAACATTAATCCAAAGCTGTCCCTCAATCCAACGAACACGGTCATACCATCATCAAATGGGGCTTCCACAAATTGTTTAAAAGCACAATAATCCTAATACATGTGAGCTTTTAAGTTTTGAAAAAAACAAAAATCTTGCTTAATCTTTACTTGCTTAACGAGCAAAAATACATTTGTTGTATTGGCTTCAAATTCCACTAAAATTCCACTCAACACCAGTTCACTGTAACTGGGGATAGGCTTTAAAGGCAGAGGCCTGGCCTGGTTGCCCAGCAGCAGATCATATGTTGGGTTTAGGCTTAAATTGCAGATCATTTGTTTGAGGGCTGCCTCAAGTGGCTCAAGTTTCAAATTGACCAAATTTCACCGTCGACTTTCCATGTTCTGCCTCCTTCTGCATGGGTGGGGCCTGCTTTGGTTAAAAACCTAAGAAATAGAAATTATTTATGCAAAAAATATATATATATAGTGAATTGTAATTAGTTAGTCATGCTACATAGGTTGAAACCTCTAAAACCCTGCTTCTGCCTCTTGGCCTATAGCTGTTTTCTTTCCTCCCATCTGTGAGGTCCTTTAGGTCTGGAGGAGTCATTTTACTTCCTTGTTGTCAGACCAGCTGCAGCAGCCATAAAGTGAAACCAGGCGCTAAGATCCTCCTTGACAACAAACCTGCTTGAGATACAAACATATCTTGAGATACAAACATATTTCAAGCAAATGAATTGCACAGCATTAATACTGAAGCATATTTTTTTTATCCAAGAACCTTCTTAGAAGACGTTTTTCCCAATCAGTTGTCCGAGTAATTGTTGAAGCTCTTACATTTTAGAAGATGTAGCACAAATTGAGATGTTGACTCAGAAGAAACTACGAGAAACCTGTGAAAGATGGGGAAGACGTTCGTTTCCCTGTCAGCATTTATTTAAATACCTCCCATTCTTTTGGTGTGGGAAAAGGTAAACATGAAGTCAGGCATGAAGGGGCTGTCATATGCTAATCTTCAAGAGCTCACAGAAAGTTTGCATCCCCTCCCCTCTAACTTTGACCTCTATTCTGCAGCTCCTAGAGTCATCCATCATTCTTCCTGCAGGGACCCCTCTGCTTTTCTCTGCCGCTATTGGGACAGAATCAGAGCCCGAGATAAAGATTTAAAACTAGCTTCTTTCATTTCTTGGTGTCTTTTACAGTCATCATAGAGACTGTAATACTGTAGCAAGTAGAGCTGGAACTAAATGGAAAAAAAACACTCTTCATACTGAAAAAATAAAAATAAAAAAAAATGTCTCCTCTCTTGGAAGCCCCACCTCTCGACATCCATTAAACTAAAATAAAAGAGCAGAAACCAGAGTAATCTGGAAGAGGTGGAGCTAAAGTAGCAAAGTAACAGGAGGAGCCATAAAACTCACACAGCTGTAGCCTACTTATTAACTTACTTTATTCCCTTACTTGCCCTTACACACTCTTACAACTCCGTCGTTTGCTTTGCTGTACGTCTTTGTGAATTCAAAAGGAGTATGTATGTTTTATTTCGGCTATGGGTGAAGTCCATTGTCTCCTCTCACTCTTGTGTGTCATCCTGTGCTTTTCCCCTCCAGATGTGTAATGATATACAGCTGTGTTGAACTTACCCCAAACCAACCAGCGAGAGAGAGACAAAAAGGGAGAGAGAGAAGTTGTTCAGACAGCTGAACTCATTTCATGTGTGCTGTAATGTGGAAACGATTTCAGTCTTCTCCCCTCTCACCGTAAAAGAGTTTAACCCCTGAAGAACCAGAGAACAGTAAACTCACAGGACACGATCAGGGATGCTTGTTACTTCCCTCCCATCGCAGCTCTACCGCTGTAATTCCGCTTTGACATTTTGGTTAAACATTGGCAACAATTAGAGCTAGTATGGGGTCACATTCTCACATATTAATCAACTTAAAAGGTTAAATATGTAGAATTACTATTCTTGTAATAGGAAAGCACTTTTTTTTTTAAAAGTTGGTGAAATGACGTAGCATTTCAACCACAGACTTCAATGTATTTTATTCTAACTACACATATATAAAAAAATACCTGTACCTCAGCAGACCAGCCTTTAAAACTCCTGAAGTTGCTAGATGGCACCACTGTGTTAATTTGATCCAGGACAAGGAAGAGTCTGCATACGGATGAGAGGTAAATCTGCTGAAGTACAACCTGCCACAGGAGCTGTTGGTCATCTTCCACAATTCAGTCTGCCCTCTGCAGAGGTGGATAGTAACCAACTACTTTTAGTTAGTGACGTTAACTTTATTTTTACTTGAGCAGTATTATTAGGAAGTATCACTATTCATAGTTGAGTTAAATTTCTGGATCCTCTAACCACAAGTGAGCAACTTCACTGAATGAATCAGATGCAAACACAGACCTACAGTTTATGTTCAAGTGAAACGTCTTTGTGAAAATGCTTTGTTGTTCTACGACCAACTGTGTGTAATTTTATCTTAAGATAAATAACTGTTCTGTGAAGGCCTCAGAGTATTTTTTTTGCTAACCTAAAATGCTGTCTGGTGGGAATCTAACATGACTCATCCCACCAGTAGCACCATCTCCAGAATACTCAGAATGAAAGGATCAGCTTCTTTTTATCAGCAACAGAATCACAAAGACCAAACAATCAAATATAAAGTAGAGCACTATAAGGCTGTGGAAAGTTATCAAACAATATCAAGAAATTTGAACATACATTAGTAAACTGTTAAACCTGTCATTTAAAAATGGACAGGCAAACTTAACATATATGCCCACCCAAACTGACAGGTCAGGTAAGGAGGGCATTAATAAAAACACCAAAGAGGTTCATGGTAAGTGGCTAACCTTTTTGCTATCTACCAAAAAAGTTAGCTAAAAGTCAGGTAACCAGTTAGTATTAGCTAATTTGTGGTTGCTAACACAAACTTAGCTAACTTAAAGGGTTGTTTCATAACTTTGATGAAATATATACAAAATCAAATCTCTTAAGAATTGTACTTAAAAAGCTACAAACATTAATAAATTACATCACTGACATGGAAACACTTCATAAGGTCCTCGTAAAATAATTCCGAAACCTTTTCTGTACTAAGTAGGACAAGTGGCCTGTCAAAGAAACTTGGCATTTTTGGGGTACGTCTGGTTAGCTTGTGGTTAGCTAACTTGTGATTAGCTAACACAAAGGTTAGCTAACTTCTGGCTAACTAACCCATTCTTTACCTTTTGCTTAAAGCTACAACAGAGTCCATTACACAAATTTTACAGGAAATGTTAAGAAAGATTTTTGCAGTCCAACCATATTTTGTCACCTGGGGCTAATATTTTTACTACCTGTCGTTTGTGCTCCTCAGACAGTTCACAAGCAATACCCTGTGCTATTAGTATCACTCACTCCCTCTTTACAGGTTCAGACAATTTTAGACAGAAGTAACAGTACACATACGAACGTTCACTCGTTTCCCAGTCTCACTGGATTTTTTTTTTCTTTCTCAAACCACGGCCCAGCTCTATCTAGCAATTAACTGCCTGCCGTGGACTCTGCTGACATTGTGTGGGGATATTTCTGTCACGTTTATTATGCGTTTGCTGACCAGACTGTGAGTCATTTAGACATAGAAGCAAATCTACCAAGGGGCTGTTTCCCTTTAAGGGAGGTGCCTTAGATTTTTGCCTTTTTCCTTTCCTTTTTTTTGAGAGAGAGGATTTTGCTTCTTCCCAGGTCTTCAGTCCGCAAAATCCAGACTTTTAAAAATGTGCCTTTCATGTGAAATATAACAATTCAGTCAGATTCACGGGGTTTTCAAAACTCCAGCTTGCGTTCACTGATACATATTTACACACCTCTCACCATCCACTCCCTTCGGACAGGAAAATCCTATCAGGGAAGTAGCATACATACATTTACACGTCACAATCTTGGCCAAGAAGTTGTATAATTTCAGGTTCCTCAGGCTGAATGACTGCTTTTTAAAATCCAAGCCTGTTTTTAACTGATTCCCCTTCATTTCTTCCAGTGTTGTGCAGACAGACAGGAGGGTTAACTTCACCAAAGGCCTCAGCATGCAGATATGCGCTCAGGCCTGTCTAGCCAGCCAGTAATCCAAATTCTTTAACCCAACCTGCGTTTTCCACATTAAGAGTGCCTGGAGTCGTATATAGAGCAGAGAAGTAAGTAATTCCACAACATGAATAAGATCAAAAATGAAAAGTTACATTTCTAACAGAATCAGTTTGACATACTAATGATGTTTAAAAAAAGAAAAAAAGAAAAACATGTACAGTACGACAAATTTCCTAAATAAATATCATCTGTAGATTAGGTACGGTTATGTCCTAGCAGCCGAAACATAATATTAGCACACTTAAGAAAATTTCACATTTTTCGACTCCTTCATTGGAAGTAGAAAGATATATTTTGCCTCTTCATAACATTAGAATGCTACAGTCAAATAGACGGAAATCCCGATCCCTGTTTTGCCTATTTTAGCCAACAAAATAACTAAAATTACAATATTCACCTGGGCCACGTTAGTTTTCTATCATTTAACCTTTAAACACCTGAACAATATTTAAGATGCCATTGAGATTATCAGACATAAACCAAGTCTGGAGATTTAAGGATAATTCTCATTCTTCATCACTATCTTGTCACGTTCTATGCTGTGAAGGACCCAAATCTAGGGCAGCCAGGTGACTGCCTGAAAGATAATGCAGTGACGGTAATTTGCAGAAACAGCAGCCTCAAATATTCATAATAGTTTACTTTTTTAGGTGAAAAGACAAAACTATAAAAAAAAATATCATAAAAGTTTTAAATAATATGTTCCGTTACAACACGCCCAAATTCTGTCTCTCAAAGATTGTCTTAACCTTTTATGTTTTCTTCTCTTTTCAATCCACATTATTTTTATTTGGTAAAGAGTCGATGTTATTTTAAATTCCACTTTGGTAGACGGGGCTTCAATACAAACTCATGAAAGAATGTGAAAAATGGCTAATTTTAACAATAAATACCAGAATAAATTCAAGTTTCCTTCTATTGAAATCACTTTCTAAAACAGAGTGTTGCATTTTCTTTCCTATGTAGAAAGCCATGGAGCAGCCTGAATTGAAAGAAGCGTTTGGAACACAGGCTGTAATTTAAAAACCTCATCCGCCCCTGCATGTCTGCCACTATGTGCACATGCAATGCCCTGTTTAATTAGGGCCTTCCTCTGTATGAGAGCTTTTTATCTCACAATGTAAACACTGTACATTTCTTTAAAATTATCTTTCGTCCTCTACATATTGCTTTTCTTTGCCTTTGTCCCTTTTTTCTCTTCCTGATTCAGTTCTAGACAAAAACATGAGTTTGGGAACCCAGTGGAAGAAGGATAACAGGTTCTGCTCTTTCAGACTCCCATGAAAAATTTATCTCATATTAATTATTAAACTGAGCAAAGGGGTTCGAATTTGCCTCCGCCTCTTTTCATAACCGATGTTCACCAAATAAGACCTTCTAAAGACATCTAATTAGTAATTAGAGTCCATCTGTGTGTTTTAAGCTCAGTATAATTAAAGATAATCTGAGGAGGCTTTTTGTTGGAGCAAGAAAAGTGTCAACATGACCATGAAAGAACTCTGGTCCAATCAGAATTCAGTACATTTCTTGACATCTTCCTGACTTTTGGATCTAAATGTAAAATGTCATGAATGGCAGAAAGCAAATGGAGGTCAAATTATTAGCAGCATCTCCACAGTGAAACAAGGTGGTGGCTGAATCATGCTGTGGGAGTTTTGTTCTTCTTTTGGACAGGGAGGTTGGTCAGTTGAACGACGGAGCTATAAGTATGGGGCAATCCTGGAAGAAAAGGATTGAAACCGCAAACAAGGTGCAGATGTTCATCTTCCACTAAGACAATGACTGAAACATTCAGCCACTTTTAAAATGGAAGTGTTTATAGCAAAGCAACTTAATTCCGGTTGATTTCGTTGACTACAAAATGATGTTACCGTTTCTTCAATTCAACTGGGGTTGAGCTATTGAGCTAAGAATGGTTTGTCTCCGATGGTTTGTCTCCATGGAAGGCAGTTTATAGAGGTTTGACTAGGCGAGTGAATACAAATGGATACAGTTTTCAGATCATTAATAGCAAAGCATTTGAAAACCAATAATGGATTACTTTGTATTGCTCTATTACTAATAAAACACAAAAACGTTTGTAGTAGTGATGTGATAATTATCAGGATTTACGTGAATTTTCTTGTCAATGTGGAAATCAAGTATTAGTATATGCAGAAAACATTAGGAACATTTATTCTATCATCTTTTATCTGTAGAAATGTGGCTCATTTTCACATTTCTACAGATTATTGTGTCTTCCCAAAGATATAGACTGACAAGATAACATCAGACATTTATTTATTTTTATTTTTTTTTTTACCAGGGATGAAACTGCACGTGTACAATTGATGTTATCCTAGAGAAAAATTACTGATATTAAGTTGTGATGAAGCTGAATTAGGGGGAGGGAGATCAAAGTGAGCGAGGATGGAGTTTAAACAATCCTTAGGGATCTGCATCCAGGCTCAGCTTGCAGCACTGTGAAAGACACCAGTGGAGAAGAGCTGAACATCTTAAGATTTAAAAGTTTGTCACTTCTGATTGACGGTTGCATCTCAAAACTCAACTAAATCAAACCCATGTCCATATCCACACATTTTTACACACTACTACTTAAAACGGTTTTAAGAGCAAATGGTCCCCTGCGATTATTTGAAAGCTACAGTGTAACAGCGTTTTTCAACTGTAATCACACAGTAAAGGATCTCTTAAGGCTGATGATGTGGAGCTTTTCAGCCATCTTTAATTCCTTGCGCTGCCTGTCTGGTCTCTTCCACCCACTTCAGGGCTTCAGAGCAGCTCTGCAGCGAGTGGGAGCGCTGCCATCTTTAAATCACATTTCATCTCACTCGCTCCTCCTCTCCTTGTTGTCACTCTGTTGTATCTCTCAGGATTGATTCAGGTGTAAGATTTAGGTGGAAATCTTGTAGAGTGGTGCCCCTCAATGACTTTCCGTAGGTGCAAAAGTTGCAGGCAAGTTTCAGTCTATAAAGGTCTCTCTGTAAGACTATAATCAAGAGCCATTTCTATATTTTGGGCTGCATAAACAGCACCACAGTACAAAAACAGCACCCAAATCATGTATCATCTGAGGAAAGTGGTCTTTATTCTCATAACTATATGAATAAGCATTAGTCTATGGGATGTCTATGTGATATAATGCTGGATGTGGCCCTGGCTGAATGCTGTTGGAGTCTTGGTGGAACGGATGACATGTCTGGTCATGTGGGCAGGTAAGAGCTGCACAAAGAGAGAGAGAGCAAAGGGAGGAGGAAAGTTGGATCTTCTCTCACACCTGCCTTTTTCACAGTCTGGAGGTTCCTCTGGTATTGTGTGTGAAACATTGCATTCCTCCGGCGGAGATTTCCCAGAGAGAACGCTGCTGTGGTTCTGACTCAGTAAAAGTTGAAACCTGTACATAGGGACTTTATTTTTTTTTAAAATGCTTAGTGAATGAGTTCTGCATAATGTGTTAACGCGTGGGAGAAGTGAAGCTTTCATTTCAATCAAAAATGAGAAAAATGAGAGATTCGCCAAATCCGCGCGCCAAAGCTTTGACTCAAACATAAGTTATACTCAATGTAAGTTATAAAAAAAATAAAAAAAAATGTAAAAAAAAATATCCGAGTAGAGGTGGACTCAGATCTTCCCGGTGGTAAAATATCCCCACTGACGCGCGTCCTCTCGTGCGCATTTTACGCACAAAAGTATCAGCGCGCGGGGCCAGACAGACGCCCAGGGCCCGGCGCGCTGACCTGATCCGCACCGACGCTCTGTAAAAAAGAAAGACTCGAGTTAGGCCTTCAACTGCCTTATAAACCTCGACGCTGTCCACGTCCTCAAAAAGAATGGATCTAATTAAAACGTTGCACTCGTCATCATCGCCAAAGCCTCTGCCAAACTGTTTCTTGGTGGAGAAGGGGGGGGGAAAAAGGCAGGGAGATGCCGGACCACATGACTGCCTCCAAACTGCAGAGGGATGGGAGTCAGATTTTGTTTCTTCTCTCCCATTGGCTGTCGGTCCGACTTTTGACACGCAGACCAGGGACCCTCCTGCCGTATAAATAGGCCTGATAGATCTTTATTATTCTAGCATCACGGCAGCAGGCTTCTGCTAAGTTTGGAGTTATTCGTGTCACCACAACTGTATGCCTGCTTAAAGGTGGTTTAAAGACAGGGGCTCTGCGGCACAAGGAGTCTGCATGTCTGTTTAGACATGCTCAGCTTTGTGGATACTCGGATTCTGTTGCTGCTTGCAGTAACGTTATACCTAACATCATGCCAATGTAAGTTTTGATTGTCTACTCTTTCTCTGTGATGGATCTATACTTTTTTTCTCCCCCCACCTTCTGGGTCCCTACTTCTTGAGGATGTTTTTCGCTTGGCTTTTGCTTGGGACCTACATGATGATGGTCAACCTGAACTCAACCGGACTGAGCTCATGCAGAGGATTCTTCACTTTATCAAAGGATACGATTATTATGTGATTAGTTTTTTTTTTTGTTTTTGTTTTTTTTTTGTTTTGTTTTTGTCTCTTTTTTTAAGGGATAAGTAAGGAAAAATTATGTATGTGGGGTGAGATCTTCATAACAAGTTTGGCCCCCCATCGTTTAATGCATGTTGAATTAACATTGACACTATCCTTTAGAAAAATTGGATGGAAAGCTTTTGTGGGGCGTTGGACACATTGTTCCATCCACACGGCCAAGAAACGCAGCTTTGCCTTTCACGTTGTAATGTCTCCCCCTGGTGGCCATGGAGGCAAGCACCTATTTGGCACGAATTTAGACTTTTTTTAAATTCAATCAACAAGCTACAATTTGACTAGTAAGAAATAGCATAGATAAATATAGTACTAAATTAATATAATTTTTTAAAAATGGAATCTTTAATAAAAAAGAGAAAAGTTGCCTCTCTCTTTAAAGTTCCTGCTTATAAGGCTGAAAATAACCCCACATAACTTGAGAATTTCAAAGAAAAGACCTCACTCAATTCACTTAACTTTAGTTTGAGGTATGACTTTTGCGTTATAAGGCTAAAAGGCATATGAGGCGAACAGTCTCACATTAACGCTCTAGTATGCCACCTGCTGGATAAATTTGGACATGACATGCCAGAGTTCACAGGGAGGTCCCAGCAGCTCCAGTCCCAGTCATTCACCTGATCCCAAAGCCATCCAGGGAGGAACTGGTGCTCACCTGCTTCAGAGAATAAACAAGAGAAGCAAACTGTCATCAAGACAATAAATACCACCTTTGTCTTATTTCAAGGAGCTCAGCAACAGAATCAAAGCACATTGCACCATACTGGAAGTTACAGATGTCATTGGAAATGACCTACATTTTGCCTTGTTTTCAGTGGCAGGCAAAAATATTCTAGTCCCGAAGGCATACCCTACTAGTTCGGACCTGTTAGCAATTTGCAGCTTTAATATCTGGAATGCTGCAGGTTCCCCGAGACGCATGTCCATTACACGGTTAAAACGCTTCAGAGTGGTTACAGTGAATCACTGAGTTTGTTGAGCCTGCAGCTCCTAGTTTTGTCTGAGCAGAGACGTGTTAGGCCACAGAAGAGGAGACTTACTTGTTTTACTATATACTTTTTTATTCTTTAAATGTCAAGGAGGGTTTGAGTAAAGGAAAAGCAATCCTACGTTCAGGCAACACTGAAAGCACAAGGCACAAAATATACCCAGTCTGTCTTTAATTTAATATCTTCAGTCAATACATCATCTTTTGTTTTTTGTTTTTTAATAGATAATGTATTATCTAACTAAAATACGGTTGAATACATCAAGATTGTTTGCTCTGTACATTTTGACATTTTCTAACAGAGTATTCCCTTTTCTCCCCCTGCCCTCTCCATTTCCTCCCTCCTCGCCCGCATCATCATCTCTACGATGCCACAGCGGTTAGTATGCATGCATGCTACCCATCATAACAGCATATCTAAAACATAGCTTTACCTCATCTAGTCCACCTTGTCATGTCTTCCGAATCCCTTGAAACATGTCAGGAAAAAGCCGCTGTCAGCCACTGCTGACCAGTCTGAGCTATCTCAGTCAGGGCAAGAGGATTTCTTTTAGACCGAGCTGAGCTGTTTCTCTCGGCATTTCCTCTGTCTTCCTGTCCATCGTTAGGTAAGGGTCCTATTGGCTCTAGATCGTGTCAGTGAAAACTAAAACCGTGGTGCTGAGGCACCCATGAGAGCCTGGCACAAAGGATCCTTTCTGAGGACAGCAGAGAGGGGGCCAAAGGGAGGTTTTTCACGACTAGCTGACTTTGAGTCAGTTTGGAGTCTGTATATGCCTCTCATTTCAGATAGATGCAAAGACCAAGGTCTGATCTCAGGCCTGTGAGTTGGAGGAAAAAAAAGAAAAGACTATTTCTGTCTGAATCCCTCTGCTTTGATGGAGATTGCCTAGCCTGACGTTTGACAGTTGGAGCTTTAGCAGCAGTAGCATATTAAGGTGTACTCTGAGTGGTTTTAGTATCATTTTAGAATATTACTTGCTTTAAGGAAACCCTCAAGACTTATTTCTTTATTCTCAAGAAATGATTGAACTCACCTTTGTTGTGCACTATATTGAACACGTATATTTTATACTCATTACACTGTTGAGGCCTTGTGTTATTCAGACGTTATGGAAAGCAGTATTCAGTGTTTGTCTTTCAATGCCTGATAATAATCACAGACTCCCACAAAGTAAGACAACAGCATGCTGAAATATCAGTACATGTATTTATTTCCATTATATCAACAGTGTTTAGGTAACTCCATAGCATAGGATGGATCTATTGGCGTAGTGCTTGGAATGTCAGATCCACAAAGCACACGGTTGACTGTAATAGAGATTTGCAGTTTCCAGTAAGGTCATTTAAGATGACCTTTAGCTTGTGTCTACCCCCAACCAATGAATCAAGTTGTTCACTGCATGTTCAGTGTTGTGACAACATAGCTCTCACTCATGCAAAGTAGGAGGCCTAAGTCTCCTACTTTATTCCTGATTGGAATACTCGCATGTTAAAGCCGTCTAATCTGTGTTGTGGTCTAACCAAGTGATTTCTGCGCTGCAGGGTCCCAGAGGAGACAAAGGACCTCGAGGTGACAGGGTAAGCTGAACTAAAACTCTGCTACCTTTGATCTGCCACGTGAACTCATATATACATTATTTGATGAGTGCGTTCTTTATGAAGCGTGATTGGTGAAGTTTCTTGGTGCTGTCTGACCTATTAGCCCCTGTTTGCCACTCCCCTTTGTTTACCATGCATGTGATTGTTGTTTCCCTTGATGGGAATTTTAACATGAAGCTTTACAGGACAAAGATTTAGTGTTTTTGCTATGGTACAGTCACTGAAAAATATTTCACAATGACAAGAATTTATGGGGGTTTTTTTTTACAACAAATTTGCAGCATGTAATTTTGTAATAGTTTTGTCTGATTGCTGATATGCTTTGTTTGTTAAATCTGTTACACGTCATCATCTGGATCATCTTCTTTTCTCCAGGGTTTTCCTGGCCCCAATGGAAAAGATGGCAAACCCGGACTCCCTGGCCCCCCTGGCCCTCCTGGCCCCCCTGGACTCGGAGGAGTACGTCTCCTTTTTGCACTCAAGAAATATGCAGTTTTCCGAGAAACATTAATGCATCTTTAAAAATAGTCTCAAGAAACGTTATTGATGTCACATAAAATCATGTCTTCATTTGAGCTGCATAACAGATGCATGTATGATTTTAGTCATTGACTCCTGACCTTTGCCCTTTTGAACTTTTCCAAGACAACACATGCATGCTGCCAAATTAGGTAACTGGTGGACAACTGGAACGTTGTACAAAAGCTAAAAAACTGTTTTAGTCAGTAATATTTTAGGTAAAAACTAGTATATTTATTTCGTCAGACAATTTCTTTAAAAAATTATATTGCCTTTTATATTAAGACTGTGACCCAGGTGAGGCTAATGTTCACCCTGGCAGTAACATTGTATGGTTTACTCATGAATTAAATGGAATTAATCATTGTTCTGTTTTTTACCTGCTCAACAGAACTTTGCTGCTCAATATGATGGTGCCAAAGCCCCCGATCCTGGACCTGGACCCCCAGTAAGTTTCCTACCCCTTCTTCAATACGTCCTATTTTGTCTCAAATCAATAACGCCAAATATTGATTTGTATCAATATCTAAAACCAACGCAGATAAACACAATTTATCTGCGTTGCCTTCAGATTAAATCCATCACAGCGTGACTTGAGATGAATAATTTCACATTTCTTCTTATCAGGGACTGATGGGACCCAGAGGTTCCCCTGGAATGCCTGGACCCCAGGTAAGGGCATAGTTCAAAGTTCACCTTGAAATTCAGGTTCTATTCAAATCCGTAAAGACTTCAATAATCCAAAAGGAAAATGAAAAAGATACATCGTTGAAAGAACCCAGAGAGGCAAAGCAGAAATGTTTTTACAGCAATTCTTAGTGATGTCTGTATTATTCAACAGGGACCTCAAGGACAGACTGGACACGCTGGTGAACCCGGACAGCCTGGACACGATGTGAGTCTACTCCCTCAAATCTTCCTATTTCTTGCCATTGCAACCTTTAAGATTTTAATACTTGACTTCTGTTTTCCAGGGCCCCGTTGGAGCCCGTGGACCCCCTGGACCACCTGGCAAATCTGGAGAAGATGTATGTTTGTGACCTTTTTTCACCACTTGTTTTGATCTAATTTTAGTAGATTTTTTTATCCATTAAACAGCAATGATGAGTTCTCTCTTCCATTAATTCATAGGGAAACAATGGTAGACCCGGCAAGCCCGGAGACAGAGGTGCCGCCGGCCCTCAGGTGAGTGGTTCTTACCAGGACACGGAGCTGTGACTTAAATTGATATTCAGCATTTTTATTGCTTCCTAAACTTCTTTGCTTTGGAATTGTAGGGTGCTCGTGGATTCCCAGGAACTCCTGGACTTCCAGGGATGAAGGGACACAGAGTGAGTAGTTTACCTTTTTGTTTAACCTTTTCACCCTCAGCCTGTTTGCTGTAACTTTAATCTTGGAATAGAAATTTATTGGGGCTCATTATTTATTATCTGACCTTTCTGTTTGTACCCAAAGAAATTCCAGTATAATTTGAAAATGCCCCAATTTTAATAGTGGTGCCTTTCATAATGACACCTAATGAAGGCCTCCTATTAAAATTAATTGAATTAAATCTTCACTTGAACTTTGACCATAAGGACAGGGAAATAAACATACATTTTCACTTCACTCCATCTCCATCAAGAACTTCCTTATAATAGATCCTTAAAAAATAAGCTACTATATTAGATTTTTTTTTCTTAAGTGTCGACCTAACTGTTAGCCTCTTAATAACAGCTTTAATCATCTCTACTCTTCTGTGTTGTAGGGTTACACTGGTATTGATGGACGTAAGGGAGAACCCGGCTCTGCTGGCGCCAAGGTACGGCACCGTTCAACACACGGATCACTTTCTCACTTTCTGCTTATCTTTTTATTTTTATTGGAAGCCTGTCTCTTTATTTGTGCTGATCTACTTCATATGTTAGCCTATAATTACATATATAATGGGGATTTCATTTTATTTTATTTTTCCTAACTCTCCCATAGGGTGAGTCTGGTGCCTCTGGATCTTCTGGAAGTCCTGGACTGGCCGTAAGTTCATAATAAAACTCAGTATTCTTCATCTTATATTGATGTAAATGTTTCCATCGGCTGTCGTCTTGACTAACTCTGTTGGATGGTCTGTCGTCAGGGACAACGTGGTCAGCCCGGTGAGCGAGGTCGCCCAGGCCCTGCTGGTCCTGCTGGTGCTCGTGGTTCTGATGGCAATACTGGACCTGCTGGCCCAGCTGTGAGTAAACCCTCTTTATTTCCAGTCAAAGGAACGAACGAGAGACACTGTTGATGTCAGAGAACTCCTCACACCACGATTGCTCTTCCTCTCTTATCCAGGGTCCTTTGGGTGCTGCTGGCCCCCCAGGCTTCCCAGGTGGTCCTGGACCCAAGGTACATGTCTTTGTCACTTCCTGTTAAATAGCCAAAAAACTATACCTTGTAGTCTTTTTTTGTACACTAAATTACCAAATGAAAACCACAAATATTGTGTATTTTCAGTAATATATACATTTTTGAACACACACTTCTTCAAATAACATTTAATTCTTAATCACAGCCTTCTCTCTATCACCAATAAATGAAAAATAATTCAAATGTTGTCACTAACAGGGAGAGCTTGGAGCCGCTGGAGGCACTGGCCCATCTGGACCTCAGGGATCTAGAGGAGAGCCCGGACCCAACGGTGTTGTTGGCCCAATTGGTCCCCCTGTAAGTAAAAAGAAAAAAGAAAAAGAAAAGAAATAGTCAACTGGCATATTTTTAAAACTATTATTTGTCTGGGAGGTGACGTTTAGTCCATGTTATACTATTGAACTTTGGAAAGAGGCTTGTTTTGTAGTTTCTCGTTGAAAATAAGGGGTAACTTCTACTTTTTTTTCTTGTTTTGGTATGTACATGTTCTAACATGTACTTCTGTGAACTGATTTTTATGATTCACTTGATATATAGAAATAATATATAATATAATTTTAAAACCGAGAGAGGAATAGTGTTTCTATGGTGTGTAATTTTGTACTTTTAGGAGATTCAGGCACTTCTGTAAACATTTCATTTGAAAATATTTAGACATCATAAAGATTTATGAGACTTTTTAGATAATATTCATGTACTTGTTAGGTTTTCGTAGCACTGTATGTAATTGGACAGAATCCGACTGTATGACCACATTGTAGTAGAATTATATTTGATCGCATTCCGTATAACTGTATTTTAACTGAGATTGCTTGTAAATGGCCTTTCGATAAGTTAGATTTGTTGTAATTTGGGGTTATGTAAACATAAATAATTAAATTAAATTAATTTTTCTCTACTTTTCCCAAAGGGCAACCCTGGTGCAAATGGTCTGAATGGAGCCAAGGGAGCTGCTGTGAGTACACACTCTGTTGCTGAATCAGGTTTTGGTGTATTCTATGATTTCCATACACGTAAATAATTTTGCAGTAGGTCCACATGTTTATACACCAAATACACACCGTCTATACAGTCTATACAGTCCCTAAAAGAAAAGTGTGCACTTCCTTTAGTTGTTGAGCTGGACTGCACCCCATAACAGATTTTAGTTGCATGCCTGTCAGCTTCTGTCTATCTATACTCAATAAGTTGGATGCATTAAAAAATGATCTCACTTTGTAACACCTGACACACACAAACTCAACCGTTTTTATATTCCTGTTGATGATCAGTTGGATGTAAAAAAATAACAAAAAACAACAGAGGCGTTAGAAAACACCTATGTTGAACTCTGGTTCTGAAAGATTTACCAAACACCAATGCTGACCTGTCACCCTTACTACTGTAAAGGGAACCCCTGGTGTTGCTGGAGCTCCTGGTTTCCCCGGACCAAGAGGAGGACCTGGACCTCAGGGACCTCAGGGTGCTGCTGGACCAAGAGGACTTTCTGTGAGTATAAAACCCTCTGGAATGATTAATCCACTCGATCAACTGTTGCTTCATAACATGTAGATCGGCCTCGTACATCTCAGTCTTCGCTGATTCTGACTTCTTATTTCAACTGGTCTCAAGTTCTAAAATGTTATCTCTTAACTTTTTTTTCATTAATATAGGTGACAGATTGCACAGAATGTACAAATTTATAGCACTTTGCGTATGCATTGTTACAAAAATAATGGAGTAGAAGCAGCGCTTGTATTGCAGAAGCTTTACAAAAGAAAGCTAATTGCTCTGCAGGTCCAAATGCAGAGATAATGCTACTGTTCAGCAATGCACACTAATCACACGTGATGCTTTAACTGGTAAATGTTAAGAAAACACCTATAACATATATGATTGCTCTTTGGTTGAATTGCTTTTCTACTTCTGTGTGTTTTAGGGTGATCCTGGTCCTCAGGGTGTCAAGGGAGACACTGGTGGCAAAGGAGAGCCTGTAAGTTTAAGAGATGATTTATTCAACATGCAAAAGCAAATCTGTTCAAGGCACTAAACCTCACTGCTGCCTCCCTCAGGGTAACGCTGGCCCTCAGGGACCTCCTGGAACTCAAGGTGAGGAGGGCAAGAGAGGACCCACTGGTGAGATTGGTGCTAATGGGCCTGCTGGCAGTCGTGGTGCTAGAGTAAGTGTCCTCCCATAATCTGTTATGGTAGTGTTTGACCTTTGACCTAGCTTCAGTTGCTAATAGCCACGCGTCACCCTCAGGGTGCTCCCGGAAGCCGTGGTCTGCCTGGTTCCGATGGAAGAGCTGGCCCAATTGTGAGCGTTACGCCCAAGACACTCAAACATCTGTCCATTCAGGGAGCTGCTATATTTCTAATTTTGACCACTTTTTGACCACAACAGGGTATGCCTGGTGCCCGTGGTGCTACTGGTGCTGCTGGACCTCGTGGACCCCCTGGAGATGCCGGTCGTGCTGGCGAGCCTGGCCCTGCCGGTCTCAGAGTGAGTCATTTCTTCATGTAGAGGAAGATTAGACCATCTTAGACCATCTAGAGTGACAATGAACTTGGTTTGTCAAAGGGACGATGTACAACTCAAACAGGAATGTCATCAACTCATGCGCTGTACCAGATTATAGCAAAAGCTAATTCACTTCTGCAGACCCTCTTCTTCATAACTTCTCCATGTCTGTTTTCTAAAGGGTCTCCCAGGAAGCCCTGGAAGCTCTGGACCCCCAGGAAAGGAGGGACCTTCTGTGAGTAAACCTTAGTTCTACTCTCTCTCTAGAGAGTTGCTGCTGGTCTCATGACCGTTTCTCCGATGGATTGAGGTAATGCATCTTCGTCTTCCAGGGTCCTGCTGGACAAGATGGCCGTTCTGGACCTCCTGGCCCAACTGGACCTAGAGGCCAGCCCGGAAACATTGGTTTCCCTGGACCCAAAGGACCCTCTGTGAGTGGGCGTTATGCAGTACCTGAAAAAATAATTAATGAGCAGTTCAAATTGTACCCGTTTGTTTCAGCACCATCTTACCTATAAATCCTGTTTTTCCTCAGGGAGAGCCTGGCAAACCTGGAGAGAAGGGACCCAGTGGCCCCACTGGACTGAGAGTATGTCAGAAAATATAATGCTACAAAAGCATAAACATTTGCAAAAATGTCTGTTTCGGTTATTTGATGTTGCTGTATGCTTACTTGCTGTTTCTGTCATCAGGGACCCCCTGGACCTGATGGCAACAACGGAGCCACTGGCCCCATGGGAGTTGCTGTAAGTGTCTCTGCATACAAGGCTTACTGTAATATCAGTTCTTGCAAATGAACCAATCCAAATATGGGTTTTAGCATCCATTTTCAAGAATGTCTTCTCCTTGATGTAGGGCGGTGCCGGTGAGAAGGGAGAGCAGGGACCAGCTGGAGCTCCTGGCTTCCAGGTTTGAGCATTTCTCTCCTCTGGTTACCAAGGAGATAAAAGCATTTCTGATGGCTACATGTTCATGGACATCTTTCTTCATGTCCTGTCCTGGTCTTAATTTAGCTGAGAAATACATGGCTTCAATAGCCCATAGGTTCCATCCAGATTTAGCAAGTTAACCTTTAGCAAGTTCATGTTGTTTACACTGAGGGCAACATCACTATTTTTGTCTGTTTAGTGAGAAATACTCTGAGGGTTTGATTTTTTAGGTAATTATCTGGCAGTAAAGAGCACTTTGATACCAATTTCTGTATTTTTTTTTAAATTAATTAAAATCAATTTACTATTTTCTTGTTTGGCACTATTGCCAGAACTATTGCCAGAACTTGTGTTAACGCTTGATGTTTGTAGGGTCTGCCTGGACCTGCTGGGTCTGTCGGTGAGGCTGGCAAGCCTGGAGAGAGAGTAAGTAAATGAGCTCAAAACAAGTTTCGCAGATGAAACACAAATGTCGGTGCAGTCTAACCAAGCCTAACCAAAATGATGTGGTGCTCCAGGGTATCCCAGGAGAGCAGGGAGCCGCTGGACCAGCTGGTGGCAAGGTGAGGTCACTTTGCTTTCAAACACATGTTCAAGAACCAGGATATCAGAGATTTAAATAAACATCTATACTCTGCAGGGAGAGCGTGGTAACCCAGGCGCTGCTGGATCTGCTGGAGCTCAGGGACCAATTGGACCCCGTGGACCAGCTGGAGCCCCCGGACCTGATGGTGGCAAGGTAATCCAAAGGAAGCAAAATATGTCAAAAACCTATTATGATTTTTTTTTTTTTAAATGCAAGGAAGAGAAACAAACAAATGACTATTTTTTTTTTCTTTTCTGCTTCTAGGGAGAGCCAGGAGCTGCTGGAGCTGCTGGGGCTGCCGGACATCAAGGATCTGCTGGCATCCCCGGTGAGCGTGGTGTAGCCGGTGCTCCAGGAGGCAAGGGAGAGAAGGTAAATTTAAGAGAGGAAAAAAAATCTACCACATCCACATTTCTTTTTACTATATTCCATTTGAAAGTTACAACCCGTCTAACTACGGCTTTCATTTTCAGGGAGAGAGCGGACACAGAGGCCCTGATGGAAATCCTGGCAGAGATGGTGCTCGTGTGGGTTAAACTCTCCTGTTCTTTTGAGATACACCTTAAAGCAAAATATTGGAGCTTGTACCCCTTATTGACTATCCCCTTTAATCTCCTTCCAGGGCCCTGCTGGACCTCCTGGTCCTCCTGGACCCACTGGAGCCAACGGTGATAAGGTCAGTTGGTGTATTAGTTGCGAGAAATGAATAACTGGACAAATCTTGGCAAATGACACCAGCGCAGGACTGTTCCTGCCAAACAAACAAATATGAGCAAAATAAATGTATGCAAAATAAATGTATGCTATGAATGACTCCTGCCAACACTTAGCTGCCGACCATCAAGATAGACTTCTTAAACCAAAGCTTTGCAACACTAAACTATCAGGAGAAGCAGTTGGGATTACAGAAGTGTAAAAATATGAATTCTGAACAAACCTGTAGTTTGTTTTCAAATCTTTTGCTTTTCTCTGTGGTATTATCCAAATTAAACCTGTACCAAATTGCTATATTTATAGCAACAGTCTTACTGCTGCCATCTGGTGGCTATTTTATAAACTGCAGCAACAATCCAGCTAATAACCTAGCAAAAGATGACAGACCGTGGATATGATTTTTTTTAAAAAAGAAAAATATTTCATAGTTTTTTCTTCTATATTTGTCATTATTTTAATACATTTTGTTAATTTTTAACAAAACATGAATATTTTTAGATACGCATATAGCATTTATGTGTGTATCATAATCAGAAGGAATGGGACGTATTTTCTGTTTGGTATTTATTCATATAAAAAGATTGTATAATTCATACTCATTTTTACTTTGGGACACATCAAGATCAGGAATATTACTGGAAGGGCCAGTTGTGAGAGAATTTATTGATAAAACCCATTAATATGCTTTGAAAATATTAATAAATAGCTGTGTCTGCATTTGATAAGTACTTCTTAAAATTAATAACACTGAACATCTTTTCACGTCATTGTTATTTGGTGGACTATGGATAAGAAGTGCTTTTATTTTATTTATTAAAATAATATTTTCGGACACAACTGTTATCTTGAAGGCCCTATTTATGTGGTGTTGCGGCCACATAAAAAGCCATTCAGTTTGAGACATATATTGTAGTTGATTAAGCATTAGAGTAATTCTCATCCTGTCTTTTATCTTTTTTAGGGTGAGGTTGGTTCCTTTGGACCTTCTGGCCCTGCTGGACCTCGTGGACCCTCTGTAAGATAGATTTCCTATTATTTACATACCTTAACTTCATCATAAAACAAGGTCTTGGTGAGCCTTTTCTGACCAGGTTCCTATTACCTACAGGGTGAGCGTGGAGAAGTTGGACCTGCTGGAGCCCCCGGATTTGCTGGACCCCCTGTAAGCCTGATTCTTGATTAAAATCACAATGAGATTCGAATTAACGCACATACTGAAGACTTGCTTAACGAGCACAAAAGCTTGTCCAGATGTTTACGTAGCTCTCCTTTGGTTCTCCCACAGGGTCTCGATGGTCAGTCCGGAGCCAGAGGAGAGCGTGGACCTGCCGGAGTTAAGGGAGAGGCTGGATCCGCTGGCTCTGCTGGACCCGCTGGACAGTCTGGACCTGCTGTAAGCACATGCACAGTCTTGCTTTCTCACTCTTGTTACGATTGCAGTTCAAACAGCGTCATAGAATATGACAATACTTGAAAAGATGAAGAGATTTTTCTTTTTTTTTTGCTATCTAGGGCCCCTCTGGGCCTGCTGGACCTCCTGGCGCTCGTGGAGAAACTGGCCCTCCAGTGAGTATTCGATTAAAAGCTCAAATACAGTAACACATGTTTTATATGTACCTGTCACACACATGCTTTCTGTTGTCACATTTCAATCCATTTTGTGGCATACCTCCTTATTCCTAGTAGTTGGGATACAGCAGCATTATCTGCTAAATTCAGAGATATAACACATGCTCAGCTTTTATAAATGTCACACTCTTTTTCAAAAAGTATACATAAACCTTAAAGACGCTTACTGGATAAGATATGCTGTATTAATTAATTGCGTTTGGTTCAGTTATTTTTTTATTTTTAAAAAGCACATGCATGGCTATAAGACTCTGTTTCTAACCTCTGTGTGTGTTTTTGCTCAGGGTCTGACTGGTTTGCCTGGTGCAGCTGGCAGAGTTGGTGCTCCCGGCCCTGCTGTGAGTACTTTCACTGTGCAATTTTCCATAAAACACACACACACATACACACACACAAATAAGCCACACATTACACATTGTAACCCTCTCTCCTTTTTTCTCAGGGTATTGTGGGACCTCCTGGCCCCTCTGGTAACTCTGGCAAAGACGGACCTCGTGGTCTCCGTGGCGATCCTGGTCCTTCTGGTCCTTCTGGTGAGCAGGGAATGGTTGGACCACCCGGTCCTCCTGGAGAGAAGGGACCCTCCGGAGAGTCTGGCCCTGCTGTAAGTACTACGAAATCACATAAAAGAAACATGGTGGGGGAATAATAAAAATGCTGAGAATTTAATGAAATGTCCCTACACATCTCCTCAAATTGTTATAGTGATTAATCATGAGTGTTTGTGCATATCATCAGGGACTTGCTGGTGCTCCTGGACCCACTGGACCTCTGGGAATTACAGGATTTGTTGGTCTGCCTGGTGCTAGAGGAGATCGTGGTACACCTGGTGGTGCTGGTGCTGTGGTAAGTACAAGTTAGTACCTAGACCCCCCCTCCGTCCTAAGGACAAGGTAGAAATCCATCTTATCAATCACATGCTATATCTCAGTGGCACAGAAATGTAATAAAACTGTTCAAGCAAAGGATCACAGATCTTTAAACAACTCCAGTGATAAACTGGTCCAAAGGAACCAACTTCACCCTAATGTACTTCAACTGATAATTATCTGCTTCAACATGTCTCACCCTATTTTCTATTTTATATAATTACAGGGAGAGCCTGGAAGATCTGGACCCCCTGGTTCATCTGGAGCCCGTGGTCCCCCTGGTAACATTGGCATGCCTGGTATGACCGGACCTCAAGGAGAGGCTGGACGCGAGGTAACACTTACTCCAAAAATCAGCTAGTTAGCATATATATATATATATATATATATATATATATAAAACACTCTAAACTTATTTCTCAACCAATACAGACTCATCTTACACAGAACAAGCACAAACCTAGCATAAACTAAACAGAAAGTCAAGTAACTGTAACCAACCCAATCGGAAAAAAGTATGGAAAGTCACTGGTAAATGGAAGCATCCTATAATTTCCAGGTTCCACACAGCACCATTTTGTAGAAGCAATAGACTGACTAGTTCACCTCCTTAAGGGGTAGGTGAAATGTTTTCCCATTCCTGACCACAAACAACAAAGCTGCATTGTTAGCCTGCATATGTTGCTAGGCTATTAGCTTTACCTCATACTTGGTATTTTTTCTGTCTTGTGGACAGCTAAAACCTCGTTTTGCTTCTCCCAGATAACCCAGATTATGAGCACATTTTAGCAACAACAATGACACACTTCTTACCTCTGATGGTTTTCTAGTAACAGAATGACTCATGCTTTTTGTCAAATGAGAAGTTGTGTCTAACTATGATTTTAAAAAAGGCTAACTACAATCAATAAGCACAAGACTTACATTATTTAAAAATAGAAAACGGTTAAAAAGATTTCAGAGTTTTAGAAAAATATTTAGAACCCTGCTTCCCAAATGTGGTGTCATCTGTAAAAAAAAAGTTAATGTAGGTCATTTTATTGGCTAAGCTAATGACAGATAACATCTCTGATGACTGTTATTGTGGTTTGTGCTTAAAATGTGTAACTGTGCTGCAGTTTCTTACTAGTGTTAAACACCAGCAGGAATATTCTGAATGAGAAATTTTGAAAGGCAAATTTCAACTTTTAAAAGTTTACTTGAAGGTTTGAGACAGTTGTATTACCGATACTGATATAAGATGAAGAAAAGTGCATAAAACTCTCAATGTTTCTATAAATTTCAAGTCAATAAATCATTTATGGAATTGGCATACATATTCTCAACACAGCTATAGAAAGAAATGGGTTACAAATTGACCTAGATAATACGTTTATTCATTAGTCCATGACTTAACAAGTATAAATTATGTCAGAAATGCAGATTGTAAAAAAAATAAGGAGATTACAAACTTAAATCATCCTTCAAATAATGCTATTGCATGTTTTGTCTCTTCATACACTGAATCAATATATTGGATATTCTGATATAATTCCTTTTTCTAACATGAAAAACAGAGATAATTATATTAGTAGTGGGTTTCATTATTATAGTGTAGCCCACTATAACTGCATACACAGAGAAACTGGAGCGAATCAAGATTAATTAAGGACAACATCACTTGCTTTAGCATCTCATATGTACATTTCACAAAGTTTGTTAATGAATGTTTTTTGCCTTTATACCAACTCTTTCTCCAAAACAGGGTAGCCCCGGTAACGATGGACCCCCTGGTCGTCCCGGTGCTTCTGGATTCAAGGTAACGTCCTGAGGGTACATTTAAACATGACTGTTTGCAGGAGAAAAACACACTATGCTCTGAGCTGCATGTTCCCTTGTTTGTCATGCTTAGGGAGACCGTGGTGAGCCTGGATCCCCTGGTGCCTTGGGACTTGCTGGTTCTCCCGGACCCGCCGGACCAACTGGAGCTGCTGGCAGACCTGGAAACCGTGGAGAGGCTGTAATTATCGTTCTTCTTTGTCTGTTCAAATTGTTTACCTTTCGTGGTGTCTCATTCACATATTTGCTGATGTTTTCCCTAGGGCCCATCAGGTCCTTCTGGACCCGCTGGACCCGCTGGAGCCAGAGGCGCCCCAGTAAGTACAATAAATATGCCACACAATTTGGTTCCATGAAACAAAGCAACAACACATTTCTATGACCTTGTGTGATGACGGACATAAAGGCTGATACCTGTGTGTTGTAGGGACCTGCTGGACCCCGTGGTGAGAAGGGAGTTGCTGGAGAAAAGGGAGACAGAGGCATGAAGGGTCTTCGTGGACATCCTGGTCTCCAGGGAATGCCTGGACCTTCTGTGAGGATCATTTTATTGACTCTGGTGTAAATTGTGGGAGATGGAGGGCATACAGAATGTGTATGATTTGGGACTTTTCTTTTCCTACAGGGACCTCCTGGTGAGAGCGGTCCTGCTGGAGCCCTTGGACATGCTGGACCCAGAGTGAGTTTAATGCTGAATTAGAGCCTATTCTTGATTTGTTCTTGAGGTGAACATAAGTGTGAAGCCACTGTCTTACACAAAACTTAGCCCAAAGTTCTCCATCGTTGTGGTGTGTTTTCATTAAAGTTGGATTTTTCATCTTCCCATTCAGAAATGCAGCAACAATCTCACTGAAACTCTTAGTGGGAAAGTCTCAAAGAACCCCCATGTTAAAGCAGCACAACCTCTATTTGCAATCATGGTGCTTTAGAAAAAAAAAACCTTATTAGCGCACACTGCTACTTGAGGTCAGCATCACAACAATCAGCAAATCTTGCAGATTTTCTGGCATGCAACTTGAAGGAGGTTCATCTCCTGGGTATCCTGGGTATTGACTGCATTCCCAGGACTGAGCTCTAGCTCTGACTTTCTTGACAAATCGAATGCAGCATTTCTTCACGTTAGCCGATTTCTTTCACACAACATTGCAAAAAAAAAGAGAAAGAAAGAAAGAAATGGGTTGCCTATTAAAAGACTTCTTTGACACTGGGCCTACAAGTTCCATACATGCTATAATTGTTAGCTGTACATTATTTTAAATGACTTTAAACAATTATCTCTTCTTTAGGGACCTGCTGGACCCAATGGGCCCACTGGTAAAGATGGTAGAGCTGGCACACATGGTCCTATGGGTCCTCCTGGTTCCCGTGGACCTCCTGGATATGTTGGACCAGTTGTAAGTTTGACTTTCCATAGGTTATGTATCAGACATATTTGTGTTCTATGTGATTTAGATAGGTTTGCAGCTTACTGATCAACTGTCATATCCATTGCAGGGCCCTGCTGGATCTCCTGGTCTGCCCGGACCTCCTGGCCCATCTGGTGGCGGATATGATGTCTCCGGATACGACGAATACAGAGCTGATCAGCCAGCTCTCAGAGCCAAGGACTACGAAGTCGACGCCACCATCAAGTCTCTCAACACCCAGATTGACAACCTGCTTACCCCCGAGGGATCCAGAAAGAACCCGGCCCGCACCTGCCGCGACATCAAGCTCAGCCACCCCGACTGGAGCAGCGGTAAGCAGCTTATAGGCCCTGGTTTTGTATGATGCATTTATATTAGCTTGCCACCCTCCTCCAAAGCCATAACATTCGACTGATACCCCATGGTTTCTCCTCCTCAGGATTCTACTGGATTGACCCCAACCAGGGCTGCATCAATGATGCCATCAAGGTCTTCTGCGACTTTACCACCCGCGAGACCTGCATCTATGCCCACCCAGAGAGCATTGCACGCAAGAACTGGTACAGAAGCACAGAAAACAGGAAGCACGTGTGGTTCGGCGAGACCATCAACGGCGGCACCGAGGTGAGAGAGGGACGCAGTCAAATAAGAATGCTTACCCTGAATTTGGCCGTCCTTTCAAATCCTCATTTTTTCTGTTTGGCTCTGCCCTGCAGTTCACCTACAACGACGAGACCCTCAGCCCACAGAGCATGGCCACGCAGCTGGCTTTCATGCGCCTGCTTTCAAACCAGGCCAGCCAGAACATCACCTACCACTGTAAGAACAGCATTGCCTACATGGACGGTGAGAGCGGCAACCTGAAGAAGGCCGTTGTGCTCCAGGGCTCCAACGATGTGGAGCTCAGGGCCGAGGGCAACAGCCGCTTCACCTTCTCCGTGCTGGAGGATGGCTGCACTGTAAGTACAGTTTTGGCTTTTTTTTAGGCTCTTTGTAGAGGTTGAACTCCACCTTTTTTCAATGTCTAATTTCCTTTTTTTCTTTTTCCTTCGCCTTTTACAGACACACACTGGTGAGTGGAGCAAGACAGTGATTGAGTACAGAACAAATAAACCAACTCGCCTCCCCATCCTCGACATTGCACCTTTGGACATTGGTGGACCTGATCAGGAGTTTGGTTTGGACATTGGCCCAGTCTGTTTCAAATAAATAGACTCATGATAAATTAACATCAAAAAGAGAGAAAGAACAACAAAAAAAAAAGAAATCTCTGCCCTTTTCTGTTTTTTTTGTACTGAATGCTGACTTCTTTCTGCACATCCACTTGCTTAAGATGGGCAACTATCGGAGAGGACCGAATGGACTGAACGGAGATTTTGTGCAATGCAAATTAATACAGCCAAACCCAAAGAGAAAACACCTTGCGGGAAAACACCTTGTTGTGGAACATCATGGCATCTTTTTTTGTAAAAAATAAAAGAAGTGTAATAAAAATGCTGAAAGTATGCATCACTTTTTGTGGTCTTTGTATATCTTCCAAAGAAGAGGTTTAAAACCACAATTTCCAAGAACAAAAAAGGTTTGAACTACCTCATGCCTGTACTCAAAGAAAATAGTATTGAGAAAAACCTGAGTCCACAACCGAGATGTTAAGACTTCAAATGCTTCAAGCTTTGTCCTGCTTGGAAGGTGCTCAGTTACTTGAAGCAGAGACCTATGGTGCTAAATGCAGCTGTGGAACGAACCACTTTTTACTGTATTACTTTGTATTGACCTGTGAGGAGTCTTACATCAATCCCGCTGATACTCCCCCACTTTAAGCAGGTGGAATGTTCCTAAACCCTTATGTCAAATGTCTGTTTTCTGTTTTTTTTTTTTTTTTAATTTTCTGACTTTTTTTGTCCTTCAGAGTTTTTTCAGGCTTTTCTTTTGTACTGCCCCAGTTCACATTGACAGCACACTTTCCCTCCAGTCCCAAATGGTTTTCAGGCGGCATTTCTCTCTCTCTCTCAAACAATGACACCACAAAGTCTATTGTACCTATTTTGTATATGTGAGATGTTTAAATAAATTGTGAAAAGTTCTGAAATAAAGCATGTCCAATGTTCCAAAACCCACAAATCATGCAGTGACTTTTATGTTTTAATGACATCATTGAAGGTGTGTCACTGTAATGTTTTTTTGTTCTTTTTTAGTTTTTTAAAAATATATATATATATAATTTCATCTGGTCTTAGTTGTGCTGACGATTTATGTATCAGCATTGACTTAAACATCTTCCTATTGTGGAAGCCGAACACTATCATGAGTCACATCCCCCTTTATGTTGCCTCCCATCAGAACATCCAACTTTAATGTATAGTAAACTTCTGTTTACACTCTCCATGTCATTGTGTGATTTCTAATGTGCATTTTTCTTGTAAATATGCATTCTCCAATGTAGCTTTTTTTTCTTGCATAAAACAGCTTTTGCATCCAAATAAACCCTGTGAGTTTGGATCAAGGCTTAAACTGTATTGGTGCATGACTATATAGACCTTAGCTTCTTCATATGACCCAGCACTGCAGATATTTTACACACTTTGCTTAATTGACTTAGAAGCACTGGGGACAGATATTTAAAGACCCTTTGGAGACTTGTCAATGGTGCAAATACAGCTGTAATAGGCCTCAGTACCACGAACAGTACAGGAACTGGGCGGGGAAATGCCTTGAAAACAGGATGCGACGGATTTGGGAAAGCTGCAACTCACGTCACTGCTAAATGTAGTCAGCTGCAATATCAATTACAACCACAAGATGGCAGTGAGGTATAAAATGTATCTAACACTAATTTTAATACAACTGGCATCAGATTTATAAGTGCCAATAAGTCGGAGTAAAAGCTAATATATATTTAGAAATTTAAAAATACCAGTGGATGCAAAAACACAGACAATTATTGATAATACAAATATTGAAGTGAGCATATGATAACAAATTTCTGGAGTTTTCAAGCATAATCCTGAATTTTCAAGCATAATCTGCTTGAAAATTCAAGGAAGACATGCAAAAATGAAAATAGTAAAAAGTGCTAAAGCTTTGGGGAGATTGAGATAATAAATTAATGAATATTCTATATAATTCACTTGTAGTGTCATGTATTACTCACTGTGTGGAGGTTTGGGGTAACACCTATTACAATATCTATGATCCTTACACTTACTACAAAAATGAGAAATCACAAATTAACTGTATTTAATGTTACATGTGTTAAAACATATTGAATCAAATCCAAAATGACAATAATGTCAAATTTACTTAAAAGCAATATCCTAGAAATCTTTACAGAAAAGGCCGTTTACAATTTAAGTTGTAAAGAGAATGTGTGGGTACAGCAAAAATGAGTTTGTGTATTTCAATTTGGGTGATGGCTTAGAATGAAGTCAAAACATGAATGATATAAAAAATAAAACTACAACAAAAAGACATTTAGGAGGCACATAAAGTTGAGGGTGGATGAATTTGAGTGAAAACCTCACTAAAGGCCTTCACTTGTTAAATACTGTGCTATTTAACAAGCCACAGATTTGAATCTGATGCAAAACCTTTTTGTACAGAAATTGGGTGTTTTAGATTTTATGTTTTGTTGGTATGCAAAATATTTAGGCAGCTTACAAAACCATGCACATTTTTCATGCATAACTAAATTGACCCTTGTATCTTCATCAAAATGGATGGCACACCCCAATGAACTTAGAACATATCAGTTTCTATGGTAGTCTATATCCATAAAAAAAGTCAGCCACACCTGTTCAGAGTAACCAATGGAAACCTGTTCCTGTAGGGCAGATGGCACAGTGGCATTTGTATTGTGCCTTGTGCTGCCAACCATGAGTGTGTTGTTCTGTTCTAGTGAGGATTAGATTGTACAGCCGTAGCCATTTTTCTTTAGAGTATGGCAATGTGGTCAGACCAGTATTTCCTGTTTCTTTTTAGCAGGTATGGGTGCAGTCGTTTTCCAGATTTTCAGGCTTTTTAACATTGCCTCAGAAAAAAAAGAAATAGGTCAATTATTTTCAATAGTACTAGTTTGCTTTTTTCTTAATATATAGTGAGCAAAGAAACAATAGAATTAGTTTAGCTTCTCTAAACTATTAACTTTAGTATGGATCTTAGTCAGATGTATAATACAAAGATCTGTACATGTGTATATTACACCTGTACAGTATTTTCACCAGGTGACCAATGGTTTTATTGCTTATGGACATAGTGGTCAGGAGTTTACACACTGATCGTAGATATGGGAGGTTAAACATTACACTTTAACAAGATTTGAGTGTTTATTTGTTTGCTTAATATATAAATACATCCACGCTAATATGCTTAATAAATAACATCTTTAAGACACTTTATTATTCTTATTTTTAAAAAGTAAGAATTTATTTATTTTTTAATAAATTGAACAGAATTTCTCTTATTGACAGAAATTCAGTTCATCTAATCTGTTTGGTTTCACTCCACTGGCTTGTAAGCATATGTGACACAGTGGTAACAGTGCTGAAGTTTGGGTGTTGGGTGTAAGAATGAAGCAGTTAAAGCTTAGGACAATTTATGGCAAACACTTCCTTGTCTCAGAACATCTGCCACGATGAACCAAACCGATAAAGAGCCAATTGGAGCTATTTTTGGCCAACTGGTCCACACCCATCTTTTCACATCGGTTTTTTTTAGCCCTTCCTCCAGGAGTGAAGGTGTGTGAGCGAACCAGCTGGAAAAGCAGTCAGTGTTTATCCTCCTATTAAAAATCACATGACCGTCATCAATGTGTTTGTTTAGGGTAGTTACAGCACACGGCACACGGAGCTTGTAAAATACTGGGGCGTGCTCTTCTGTTCTCATCCAACCATAATGTCAATAGTGTTTCACTGGTAAAAACCTCAGACTGTGTGCTTTAATTTAACATGTGAGGAAAATAAACTTATTAAAGAAGTACAGGCTGACAGGAAAGTCACACGGTCACCCACCTTAAAGTATAAAGCACTCAGAGGAAACATGCAAGTAGTGGAGTCCGAGGAGAGAAGCTGGGCTGTGTGGCGAGCAGATAGAGCATCAACCATGGGAGCAGCCAAGACTCCCAGGGCAACTCTGGAGGAGACCCAGGTCACAGGATCGGTCAACATGATAACTATTATTCATGCATCCTGCTAATTTGCTGCTTATTGAAAATTGGCATAAAGAAGGAACAGAATGGAAAAAATATCAGCCTCTAGATGTGCAAAACAGAGACATAATCCAAAAGACTTGCAGCTGCAATTGCACTGAAAGATTGTTATTAATTTACTTGACATTACCTGACTATTACTCAAATTATTAAGTGTAAAAATAAAATTTTAGCACTTCACATACTTTTCCTTCCGATTCAGAATTATCCACTACATCTGTGCTGGACTATTATATAAAACTTATTTAAAGTACAGTAAAGTTTGTGGTTTTCAATCAACAAAATGTAAAACTCAACGGGTACAGAAACCTTTGCGAGGCAAGTATGACGTGACATTCATCTGGAAAACTGATCATCCTTAGAAAACCATTTCAAACTCTAACATTCATAAAATAAATGTACTCAGACTTCACCTCTCAAGGTTTTAGTATTGGACTTTGCCCAGTAGATTGTGGTTTATAAAGGTATGCTCCGCCCAACATAACATTTTCAAAGACTCCAACAATCCTTCCAGTACTATTAATAACAAGAACAATAAGGTTTCCTTAGCCCTGGAAGTTAGTAGCTCCCCTCCCTATATTTTTGAAACCTTAAGGTATGCAAGGCTCTGCACATTGTTCAGGACAATCCGGTTTATCCAATTCGCGCGCTACAAAAATTCACGGTATTAAATGTCACTGTTCCCAAAGAGGGAAGGCGCGCGACGTTTACGGTTGACGCTGGAGTTTTAAAAACTGCACGCGAGGCAGTTGGAAACTTTTCTTGTTTTTAAGACTGAGAAGACGCACGGCTTTACATAAACTTGGTATAAGAAAAAAAGTTAATCATTAGGAATATAAAGAGCCACCCTGAACACTCGCAGCGACTCTGCTGAGGCGGTGATGGAGACCGAAGAGGAGGCAGTGCCGCTTGAGCCGAAGCGGACAGGTGGTGCTGCGCTGCCGCTGCTGCTGCTGGACTACACAGCTGCCTGTTGTCATGGAGGAGCAAAGATGGCGGTCCTGGCCTATAGCCTGGGCAAACGCGAAATAAATCAACATTTTACAGTCAGGAATGCTAAACTGATATCGCTGGCGGCGGTTCTTTTGCTGCTCTTGTTCCACACGGCTTTGCGGCATTACGGAGGTAAGTGGAGCGCCGCTATTTGAACTGACTGTTGATGCTCCCCACACTTGACACAAGCTAACAGCAGCTAGCTCACTGTTTGGGTCTGGGAGCGCTTCGGCTCGCGGGTACAGTGCACTGTTTGGTTCACGAGGGTGGATAAAAAGATTGAAAATGGCATAAAATGCATGCAATGTTGTTTAAATTAAACTAGGTAAGGCTCGCAGCGGAAGCGTGGATGTTTGTTAAACGGGCTAGCTAAATAGGAAACTAGCATACTGTAGCTCTGCTGACTTATGTCAAAACCTGCTTAAATATTCGTAAGATTGAAATATTCATTAAGCAAACGCCGGATAAATAGAACCAGTCAAATATTTACTTGTAGCTTTCGTGTTTTTTGTGTCAGCCGAGTGTTGGGCAGAGTCTTGTTAAACGCTTAGAAAACTTGAGAAATAACCCTTAAACGTTGTCATTACAAATGTAGAATTCTAAAGGTGCATTTTTTTTTGCCGAGTAATAATAAGAGGAATAAGAATAATAAATAATTATTATTTAATTTTGTTAGTAAAGTGACTATTTAAAATAAAAATTGAAACGGCAAAGTGTAGTGATTTTTTTTTTATCATTGTCATTAGCTAAGCCTTCTTCTTCTTCTTCTTCTTCTTCTTCTTCTTCTTCGTCTTCGTCTTCGTCTTCTTCTTTTTATTATAGATTTTTGAACCGGAACACAGAATCTATAATTGATTTGCATTACATAACAGGTCGTGGGAAAGTGTCAAACTATAAAGTGTAGTAATAGTGTAAAAACAAAAAAGTTGAACAAAATATAAAACTTTTTAATATTTGTGTAGCACTTCATAAATACCTGTGTCCTGCTACCAGTCTAAAGAGCTACTGCTGAGCAGCTGCTTTGAATGGGTGGTGACAGTAAAGCCTGTGTCAGTCACCAGCTTCCTGTGTCTTTCATGCTTTGTGAGTTGCAGCTGCATTCATTTTGCACATAAATGAATAGCCAGAGTGAATTACACTCAAGCCTAATTGCTCACAGCTTTATTTTGTACAAAGCCACCCAACCTGAGGCGGCACTGTGCTGAATGAAATGCCATGGTGCTGTTTGCACATCAGTGAAAAGGGAGTTGTTGTTCACACTTACTCTTAGATTCTGTGTGTGTGTGTTTCTAGGTGGAGACTCATGTGAATGGCTGCTGACCAAAGGACGCTACTTGGGGGAGAATGTATGGCAGCCTTATGGCTGTATGATGCACAAATACAAAAGCAAGTGAGTCATGCAAATCGCTGTTCCTCTGTGTGTTTGAAAGCAAGGGTGGCTGCGCAATAGTTGCATTTAGTGAACGACATGGAAATGTGTGCACAGTTCCTGTTTGCAAAGATGAATGAAACATAAAGTACCAGTAAATTGTTACGATGTTGCATAATTGTAATCGACATGCAAGTGAATGAAATATTTCAAGCGACTGCTGGCTGTCTCTGAGGAACTGTTACCTGTTTTCTCTTAAAAATATTTTATTGTAGATTTGCAAATACGATCTATTTACTTTAAATCAGATTTTTTTTAATCATTTTGAAACAAAAAACTTCAACTTTTTAAATGAAATTGACTAAATGTTTTGCACCACATCCTCTTCAGTTTCCTTCAGATTTCTTTGCTATGCATCACCACTGAGTGCAAGATGTTTAGGCCTGAATGCTGAAAATATGAACATGATGCTACCATTACCTTATTTCTCATCAGGATTACAGCCGCCACCATAATTTGGCTAGGTGCTCATCATCAATTTTTAAAAAAAAAAATTTAAGCTGATAAAACTATAATTTTTCACATTACCTCAGTTTTTTCTGCTTGAAACATGTTGCATAGATCAGACTTTGATGGAAATTCTTTACATAAATCCAGATGTTCAGTCACTCCTGGTTGTCAAAGCAAACAAGATTAGCTCTGATTTAATCTTCCAAATGTAACTGATGTTCTTAAAATATTCACACAGTGTTACCACTTACTGCTAATTTGGTAACATCCATTTGCTACTAAGAGGTAGCAAATGGATATACTTCTGATTTTCACATTCCTCACCAATGTTTTTGTCTTGCAGTGATGCCATAACATGCCTTTCCAAGAAAAAGGTGGTCTTTGCCGGTGACTCACGAATCAGGCAGCTATTTTATTCCTTTGTCAAAATTATCAACCCTGAGATGACAGAAGATGGAAACAAGGTAAAGTCGCTAGACATGGCATGTTTCACACTCAGGGGGCTATTAGAAATCTTTCCATTCCGGTTTAACAGGATACGTTCTACCCGAATCCCCCTCGGCAAATATACGTTGGTTGTTTAGCTCTGAAGCCCTATAATTAGATCTCAGACTCTTCCTGAAAGATAAAAGGATTGTTTTCCCCATAACCCTGCGACGTTAAGCCATTACTGCTAGAAACTTAAAGCCTTCCCACTTGCTTAAAAACGAGATTTCTATTATCTGTTTTGGCCTAAATGTTGATAAATTACCGCGCTTGTTCTATTTTCGGTAAGTGACTCAAACTCCAGATATGTGCAGCCGAGTGACAGACTAGTTTTTATTCTGAGCTGAAGCAAGCTGGTGAGAGCAGAGCGAGAAAGGAGCAGTCATTTTCCAACAGACCCTCTCTTTGTCTGCTTGCATGTTACGCCTGCAGCATGAGGACATCTTCTTTCAAGATCAGAAGTCATCTCTTAATGTGGTGAGCTTTCTATAGAGTCACTCTTATCTTTCCTGTTAAGAAGAACCTTTGATTACAAAAAACATCCTTCTTTTCTTGTTTTTATTTCTAGGACTTCTTTTGGTACCCAGAGGCAAATAACTCGATGAAGGACCGCGTGGCGTCATGGACGCATGTGAGCATCGACACAGCATCAAGTTCTATTTTTAAGCAACAATTGAACGATTTCTATCCTCAAAGCAGATCACTTTTGTCTCTTTCTTGATTTCCTGGGGCAGTTTTTCCTCGATCCTCTTCACATGATTACTCAATCTTTACGCCTGTATTTCCGTGTCATGAGCACAGCAGGCAGGTCAAGGATGAAGTTGTTGAAATGTTTAAATCAGTGTTAAGTTATGAAGATGTATTGCGAGTTTTAGATGTTTCATGGATGAGTTTCTCTTTTTGTTTGTTTTCTAAGTGCTACAAAGACACGGCCGTTCTCCTGAACTGACAAGCCGGAAAGCAAAGAAAAAGTCGCTAAGGCCAATGTCTAAAATCCTGTCTAGCAGTTGTAACCCGTAATTAGTGATTTGAAAGGGGAAAAAAAACAAACAACAATAAACAGTTACACAGTACTGTGTATCATCCTGAAAAGCCAATCCACATGGTGAAACAAGGTGGAGATGGGGTTTACAGTGGAACATTTTTATCTTTTATTTTTTTTTATTGGGGCCCAGGAAGCTGGTTAGAATTGGTCAGAAGATGGATGGAGCTAAATATGTGGTGGAGGAAAATATATTATAGGAACAAACACTTGAGACTGTAAATTCAGTCAAAGTCCAGGTCTAAAACAATCGTCTTTGGCAAGACTCGATAACCGTTTCTTGCTGTCATGCATCATTGTGTCTGAAATTGAGCCATTTTGCAACAAACGCTTGGCAAAAGTCTCTCTGTGCAGTTGGTAAATGTTTGCAGACATTGCAGCAACTGGTGGTTCTCCACGTTGATTCAGTGGAGCAAAATGCAATGAAACAATTTCTGGCTTTTTGTCAAGGAAAAACTCCCAATAGAAACAATGTATTGAACCTTCACATCTCCCTTTTTATTGTCGACTCGAAATGAAAAGGAATTAGGTTGTCTTCCTCTCACGTAAATCTGTCAATACTCTTAACCTTTGTGTCGCAGGAGGCCGCTGCAAAACCCGATGCCGTTATCCTCGGAGCTGCAACAGTAAGCTGCCTAAAAGAACGCCTGTCAATATTTGCAGATCAAGCAGTGCGCCGAGCAGCAAGGTGTTGGCCGAATGCTGTCTGTCTTAACCTCACTTGTTTCGTCGCTTATCACAGTGGTCCATCAAGTTGCACAGCGGCAGCAGCGAAACCCTGCAGCAGTACAGAGCAAACCTGACGGCAATTGCTGTGCATCTGGATAAACTGGCTGAGCATGCAGAGACCTACTGGGTCCTGCAAGGTGAGCTCCGCTCCGAACAGATTACCCGCTTGGAAGCACGATGATGATGATTAACTTTTACGTCACTATTACCGCCTGATGGCTTCGCTGCAGCAATAAATCTCATGTGCATTCTTGTAAAATGAGATTACCGTTCTATCAGGGGGAGTAAACATCTGAACACTATTAATGTTTCTGTTTTGTCCTTCTCTTTCTACATTGAGGAAACACTATCATTTGAAACCACATAGATAGGAAAACGAGGAATTAGACTCGGTATTGTTCCTGGACATTTTTTTGACAAACCAACAAACAATATGCACTGTATCAGTTGTGATTAAACAACAACTTCAATTGCTCATCCAACATTTGAGTGCTGTATTTCTGTAGCTATTCATAAAGAGGAAGAACGTAGTGCACACAACTCTAATGTAAAAACATGGTTCTTACTTTAGTAAAAACTTAAAAGCTGAGAGCTGGTTTTTCCTGTTTGAATTAATGCAACTCTCCCTAACTTTTATGTTCCCGGTCTACATCAGCTGAGAGTTCAACAGTGAAAGTGTTTCCAAGACCCTGAATTGGCCAGCAGAGTTTTGACGTGTTGCCAAGGGTGTAACCTTGTGCTGCAAGTTGGTGGAGATGCATTGTGGGGAAGAGGAGGCCACAGATCTACTCACAGTTATGCGATTGGAAGACCTTTAAATGTGACTGCCATACAGTCTTATTTAGTTACAAAATTCACTATTTTCTGTAAAGAATGATCTTGCCTTTTATTACCTGATTTTTATCAAGTGCTCAAAAATGGAGAAAGGAGAGGGGGAGTAGAGTAGAGTAACCATGGATATTACTGGATTGGACGTCGTCTATTAGCCGCTACAGCTGGTGACGTTTACATGCCGTTGCTATGCATTGAGTGATGCCCACAAAACCATACAGTTCCAATGCAGGAGGAGCAGGTTCTCTGTCACAAAAATGGCGGTAGCCCCAACAGTTCCTATCCACTTGATCAGTTTTACAACAGGAAGTGGTCGGTACGTCACAAATGTGTACCATGTGACGTACTGCCATGCTGTTCCCGTCTTGCAGATCCGGTGTACGAGGACACGTTGAGTGAGAACAGGAAGATGATCACCAACCAGCAGCTCGACCTGTACAATCAAGCGGCGACGGAGGTGCTCAACAGCAACAACTACAGCGGGAGGTCTCGGGTCAAGCTGCTGGCGGCGGCCCGTCAGGCTGCTCTGGAAACGATCGTAAACTCACACGATGGTTTACACCTGCCAGAGGGCACCAGGAATGTGGTAGGCAGGATTTTATTTTATTTTTTTGTTTTATTTTTAATGAGATTTCTTATTATTTCCCCATTTTTTTTTTTTTGACGTGTGAAATCATCCTTCCAGGGAGCCATGGTCCTCATGAACTCCCTTTGCAACAATCTGCTGAGGCCCATCGACGGCTCCTGCTGCCAGACCATTTCCCCGCCAAACCTCATCCAGAAACTGTCAGCTTGTTTCTTCCTGGGCGCAGTCGTCGTCTTCGTGGTTCTCCACGTCCTCGGCTACAACCGCCATCGCCGGCATGCCACTCCCGACATGGAGAGCCTCGAGGAGAAGAAGCCCTCCACTGCGGTCACCCCCCTCGGACCAAAGGCTCCTTTCCAGACTCTCTGCAGGATGGGCGTCATAATGTTGTACTTCTACCTGTGCGACCGAGCTGATGTGTTCATGAAGGAGCAGAAGTTCTACACGCACTCGGCGTTCTTCATCCCTCTCATCTATATACTTGTGCTGGGAGTGTTTTACAGTGAGAACACCAAGGAGGTGAGGAGGCGCTCTACTGCAAAGAAAAACACACATTTTGAAGTGTTTCCAGTGCAAATATCTTAGTTTGCTCTTATTTCAAGTGTACTAACAAGTAACTTTTCGGACCTCGTCTTGAGTCAATAGTTCCTTAATATCGATGGAGAAAGTAATGTGCCACAAGACATATTAGCATATAATGTAAGGGAAAATGTCCTGTTCCACAACCACTTTATTTCACTTATAACTAGTACTTTTTCAACAAAATTAATAAATTGACCCAAAACAAGCTCCTATGTTTACTGAAAAGTTTCTTGCAAGTTAGTTTTTGTCTTATTTCAAGTGTACCAAGATATTTGGACTAGAGACTAGACCAAAAATACTTGGTAAGATTTTGTGTTTGCAGTGTTCACTGTCTTAATTCTTTGAAATGCCTTAACACGGTTCCTACAGTCTGGAAAACTCTCAGATAAAAGAAAAAAATCTAGCATAGAAAAATGTTTGTGCTTTCAGGCTTTAGAGTTTTCAATCTTATATGGGATGTTGACGAGCCAAAACAGCCTTTCAGACCTTTGCTGAAGGGGAGCACAGAGGAGCCACAAGGTCGGAGTTTATTAGTAAATGGGTGAATCTTTACCAAAGACGGCTCATATTTTGGTTCGATACTTTTGTGCTGATTACGAAGCTCGTCAGTTGAAATGTAAACTTGCTCCGCAGCCTCTGCTGTTGCCCTCACTGGCTTGAGCAAAATGCACCCATTCAGGATTGTGATGATTCAGCACTTTTCATTCAGGTTTAGTGTCATATCTGACTGAAAGATCAAATTTTTATTATTTTTTGTCATATAATAATTTTCTTTTCTTTGGATTACAGGCCAAGTTGCTCAACCGAGAGCAAACGGATGAATGGAAAGGCTGGATGCAGCTGGTTATTCTTATCTACCACGTTTCTGGAGCCAGCGCTGTGAGTCCCTTTACACGCGTCGGCAGCTGTTCTGTTTCGAGTCTGATGCGGATGTTTAATAAGCAACAAAATTGTTTGTCCTGTATTGCAGTTTGTTCCTGTGTACATGCACGTACGTGTATTGGTGGCAGCGTACCTGTTTCAGACTGGCTACGGACACTTTTCCTTTTTCTGGCTCAAAGGAGACTTTGGACTTTATAGAGTGTGTCAGGTAAGGTTACACTCAGTTATTCTTTAACCTTTTTTAGGAATCCCCAATGTGCTGTTCTGAACTTGAATGACGTGTGAATGTTTATGAGTGTTTTTTTTTTTATGTATATGCTTACAGGTGTTGTTCCGACTAAACTTCCTTGTGGTTGTACTTTGCATTGTAATGGACAGACCATACCAGTTCTACTACTTTGTCCCCTTGGTCACATTCTGGTTTGTTCTCATCTATGCCACAATGGTCATTTGGCCTCAGATCCTTCAAAAGAAGACTAACAGTAGGTGTCAAATATGAGATTATTATTAGTTTTAGCACCTTCACTTTCTTTAGACCTAAAACTAATGACATTCTTGCCCAACACGAGTGCATGTAAACATTTCACCAAAACTGTATTTGCATTTGGTAAACAGTAAAAATATTCTATAGTGTGTAGTTTTAGAGATGAGTGTCTTTTTAAAGAAATCATGTTGTCTGGACAGGTAGTGGCATCTGGTATCTTGGCATCCTGGCCAAGTTACTGGGCCTGTTGCTGATCATCTGCTTCTTTGCCTTCTCAAAGGTGGGTTCATTTACTCAGCTCTATAATTAGTGGAATTTTATAGTTATAAAATGTACTTTTGGCATGATGTGCTGCACTTTTAGTTTGATCACCTCAAATCTCGCCTCCAGAGTCTTTTCATGAGCGTGTTCTCAGTGTGGCCCGTCTCCAAGCTGTTTGAGCTGAACGGAAGTGTCCAGGAGTGGTGGTTCAGGTGGCAGCTGGACCGATTTGTAAGTCAAATGTGGCGACTCGGCGTACTTTTCAACCAGTTTCAGTTAACTGTAAACCGAGACGCCTTCAACTTGTCGGCACGCAGGCTGTGATTCACGGCATGGTGTTTGCCTTCATCTACCTGGTGCTGCAGAAGCGTCAGGTGTTGTCGGAGGGGAAAGGAGAAGCTCTTTTCCCTGCAAAGATTTCCAACTTGCTCCTTTTCTTCTCGGTGGTTTCCTTCATAGTAAGACCTCTTTGCATTTTCTTTCTCAGTCTACCTACGTTGCAGAAATGCGCCTAACCTCTCTTCCTCGTTTTCAAGACTTACTCAATATGGGCGAGCAACTGCAAAACCAAGACGGAGTGCAACGAGATGCACCCTTACATCTCTGTGGTCCAGGTACAGTCTTGACATTGTTACATTTTTCTAAAGCTACTTGTTGCAGATGCATCAACTCAACATGACAACCTTGTTCCATATGAGAATAAACTTCTTAAACTGATGTTAAAAGGATCAGATTAACTTTGCTGCAGTGTGATTAATGCATCTGCATACACAGGGTTAAAGTGCTGTGAAGGGCGTCAATCTTTAGTACAGCTGAACTTCTATGTGACTTGGCAGGAGTTGTCTTGATAACTTTTATAAACTCATTTAGCATTCCCTCTTCAGTCGAACCACAGAGAACCTGCTCACATACTTGCCGGTAACTTTGTGTTTCCTTTCAAAATACAAGATGACGAGATAATTTCAGTTGTACGGAGGGTTGTCTGTTTTTCAAGATAAGAGTTGCCTCACGCAAATGTAGACATAGTTCTACAAATTGCTACCAGCTGGTTCTCATTCCTTTCAAAATTGCTTTCAGCTCTTGACACAATATGGGCGTGACTGTCATAACTTTGTAATGCGATAACTTATATTTGAACATCGATATTTGATGCTCAAGTTTGCTCTAAGACACACTGGGAACAGACTGAAATAGGGAGTCAATCTGGCACATTGTGGAAAGGCCACCCTGAAAACCTGATGTTTGCCTAATGCTAAATTAATTATTTAGCAGCTAAACAGACCCTTAACATGTCTCCACCACCACCGTGCTTGGTGCTGTAGAGGTCAGGTGTAAAGACCTCATCTTGACTCCTCCCAAACACTTCTCGTCAATTCTGTAATACCAGTTGGTTCAGTTCTCGTCTTGCCTGTTTCCTCCAGGAACCTGGGCTTCTCCATGTGGGCAGCTGCACATTTCAATCTAAACTGTTTTGGAGCAAGGTTTTTTTTTTTTTTTTTTTTTTTTTTTTTTTTTTTAATATGCTGATTATCCCCAATAAAAGGAACAAATTTTAAAATTGAACCCGATGGTACACCCCCCCGACCACTAAAAG
>CAEGAF010077220.1:0-11797 GCA_903067075.1 Micropoecilia bifurca
TTTTTAGATTACTTATTGTGGTATTTATTATGACTGCATATTTGGGTATGTTCTTGTACTGTATTGTGTGTCTTCATCTTAAGTGATTGTATTTTTGGTGTTAGTGTGCTTTTAATTTTTATTTCATTTGTTTATTTCTGTGGCTGTACAGCACTTTGGTCAGTGATACTGTTTTAAAGTGCTATATAAATAAACTTGGCTTGGCTTGGCTTGGCTTATCTTTACTTTTTAATTTCTTTTTATTTCTCTTTCCCATTGTTTCTTTTTTAATGCTTTCTTAAAATTTCTTTCCCTCTCACTGTTTATTCACTGTCACCTGCTGTTTTTATTTAAATTTTGTGAAGCACTTTGAAATGCCTTGGTTTGCTAAAATGTGCTATACAAATAAAATTTGATTGGATTTTGATTTGATTTGATATATATGTTGTGCTTTGGCGAAATGTTTCACAATTTGGTGATCACTATTGGCAGGGCATCATTTTTGGCATTCTCTATTTCATTCCTCTCAGAAATTGAGCTTCTTCACGTAACCTGGGAGTTTGATGGCTGTTTCGGAGCATCAGTGATGATTTTCAGATGCCTCAGGGCATAATCTTTCTATCTTTCTCTCTTCATTCATGCTAATTCTACTGTCTATCTGACTAGCTTGGCCTACTCACCTCTTTTTTTTGACGGCAACACACAAACATAGCCATCTACATGAAACAGGTACAGAGATCAAAAAGCTGAGGTGAGAGAATTCACTGACAGAACAGCAATTATCCATGCACTGCTCAAACCTCATCTCTACCAAACAGTGACAAGAACATCACTGTTGAAAGGCAACGAAAATAAGTTTAGTTTGTGGGAAACCGATTTGCCGTTTTGTAGAAGTTTGTTCCAGATTAGAGGAGCATAAAAACAGAATAGCACTTCTACATGGTTGGCTCTGGTTCTGGTTACATAGAGCAGACTAGAACCAGAAGACCTGAGTGCTCTGGAAGATAAGATTGACACAATGATAACAGATCTTTAATGTCTCTTTCTAACACACTTTTCTTCCGAGTTGCTGTAGACGCCTATGGCTGTCGGCAAGAAGAATCTCCCTGTTATAGTAGGAAAGTAAAGTTTATTTATAAAGTGCTTTTTATAGACACAAAAGTCACAAAGCGCCCTACGGCGTAAATCGCAATTGTTGCACAAAGTATAAAAACAGGCATAGGGCAATAAAACTATGATACAAAAGCTTGGCAAAATAAGAGTTTTCAGTTAGTTTTTAAAATCCTCCACTGCGTTAGCAAAGCGAAGCTACAGGGGCGAACTGGAGCCACTGACTGAAAGGGCTTGTGCTCCTTAGTTTTTACCCGACAACATGGAACAACCAGAAGATTCTGGGTTTGGAATCGGAATCCACAAGCAGCTGAGTGTTTAGTTTAATATGTGGGCTGCTAAAAAAACACAATAAAAACAAAGGTATGGTTTGAGATGGCTTTCTAACACACACTAAATTACCCCGGTGGGGTTGATGAGAGCATGAAGACATCAAACTATCAATGAGTCAGATTAGGAGAGACTAGAACCAAGGGGAGAATGTTACTCTATCTTTATAGTACTAGAGAAAAATGTTTCATTGGTATGTGTTTAGTTAATCAATAACCTGTTAAAATTGTTGTTTACATGAGTGTCCCTCTTAGTGTACTCCCAATGTGGACAGAAATGAGCTCTTACAATTAGCTCAATGACTTGAATGTGTTCTTACTTGCTCCCAAAATATTTCTTCCAAAAATGTATAACTGCCAAACCTCCCTGGAAACTCATCAGAACTTTTCTGGAAATGAAAACAGAAAATCATTGTGAGGGTAGGACGAGGCCCCCTGTTGGCTTTTTTGATTTTTATCATATGATTGTCCACAGGTTGTTCAAAACAAAGAAACTTGGAATGGATATCCCGGTTTTAGTTTTTTTTTTGTACTTTTATTTCTGCAAGGACAAAGTATTAACAAAACACATTCCACCACTTTGCCTTTTAAGAAGTAGAGAGCCACTGCAGTTTGAAACAACCCATTCAGGGGACACAGACAAAACTTTAGGAAGAATTTTGTCAGATGAGACAAAATTGAAGTTTTTAATAGCATGCAAAACTAGTGAAAAACCCAATTATCCCCCCAAACAAACTATATCTAGACAGAGACCCAAGTGATGACAGCATCATCCTGTGGGCAAAGAAGCTTGTCAGATTGGATGGGGAAATGAAAGAAGTTAAATATAGGCATACCTCTGAATGTAATCTGACATTCACCTGTTGCAGGATAATGTCCTAAAATATACAGTCAGAACTGCAATGCAATGGTTTAAATCAAAGCATTTAAAAAAGATTTGCAGACTTGAAACTGCCACAAAAGTCTTCCTGCAAGAATAGCTGTATAATAAAACCAAAGAATTTCAAGGGATATGAATATTTAAGGGGCACAAGTTTATGCTTGATGTACTCTTATGAGTTTTGCGAGGTACTTTGTGTTTTCATCTGTGAAAGGTGCTACGCAAATAAAATTTTACTTACTTACCTACCTAATGCCGTGTTTTATGTATGCAACAACCTGTTAAATTATAGATGTGAGTAAAAACTTGATCTAAAGACAGAAATGTTGTGGTGCAGGGGTTAAGCACAACCCACATAAGGAGGCCCCAGTCCTCGACGCAGCCGTCGCCGGCTCGATTCCCAGCCTTGTGACCTTTGCCACATGTCTTCCCCCTCCCTCAATATCCACCCTCCTGTCAATTAACTATAAAATAAAGGCCACTAGAGCAAAAAAAAAAAAAACAAAACAAAACAAATGTTGATTTGGAACAAACTAAAACAAAATTGTAGGGACCAAGAAAACACTGGTAAGACGATGTAAACCTATTACTGAAGTTCTCCCCTTTTACTTGTTGTCTCCCTTCATTGCGTCAAATCCTGAAAAGGAGCAAAGTGTGGGAAGATGTTAATACAGGCATGAGAATTAGCTTTGCTCTTAATTTACTAGATAGATCAGAGCAAAACTAAGATTTTTTTGCGACGTGTGACTCAAACAGTACAATTTGTGTACTTGCACTTAAGAATTTGAAGAGGTGTAACTGTTGTTTTGTCCGTGAAAGACTGAAAAACCCCCCATCTACAATTATACAACTCCTACAGGATTTTTCTGAGCTACTTCAAGTTCGTAATTGCAATGCGCAACCAAAAATACCCTCATTCTATACTGACTGCTGATAAAAGGTTAAAAACACACCAGCTCTGAAAAATGCATAAGGTCCAGAGATAAAAGAAGTAAAAGCTCCTCCACACTCTTATCTACTTTCACAAATAGATGGGTCAAAGAAGTTACAAGCTTGCAGACATACTCTTGGAGGTTAGGTTTAGTTTTTAAGCTGTTAGAAGCACATTTCAGTAGAATTCCTCAAACCCCATCAGCACATGTGTAAGATGGTACAACACATCTGCTGCCTCCACCTGCAGCTCTGATTTTTTTAAAATTTTTTTAGCCTTTCAAGTCACAAAGCATCCAGACTTTCATACTCTAAATCACTGTGTTTTTTTCTTAGTTCATGCACTTGACTTCTGTTCTAAAGATGAACACAACACACATCACATTGAACACTGTCCATATCATCTGTCATTGGATTAATCTATTTGTCCCCATGCGTGTTGCGGTTTCGTTTTAGCACTGGTGGGGGAAAGAAGAGAAAGAAAACCGGACCACTGGGGGCCGCATTTCAAGACACGACTGATTTCTTTTTGAAAACACTGGGAACTGCTGTTGTGTAGCCTCAGATTGCCAAATTGGGCTGAAGAGTTTTCCCTCCCCCTCTTTGTTCTTGGCGGCTGACTAAGTGCTTGCAGCTGTCACTTGAGTGTTTCCTCCTTGCCCAGTATATGTGGCTTGGCTGCACTTTTAGCTGGCTGTGTCTATCACTGTGGTGACAGTGTGCCATGACTGATTTCCGTCGACTCACTTTCATTGTAACCACAATGTGTCCTTCACAAAAAAAAAAAAAAAGGCTTGAGTGCTTTTTTTTTTTTTATTTTTTATTTTTTTACAAGTGCTGGATCTCATCTAGTTAACGCCGCATCGTAACCCGGGGTTTTGCGTGCAGTTGGCTGATTATTTAAGAAGCGCTGCGAGCAATTTGCTGATGAAAAGAAAGGAGATGAGATGCCAGAAATCGTTGTGCTGACAACGGTGCAACGCAAGATGATGTACGAGGCTTAAATGGTGTTTGAATGTGGTGCAGATTGATTTACCTTTCGCTCGATTAGGATGGGAAAAAAAAATGTAAGCTTGTTAAAAATAGCTTTTAACCAACTCCTTACGCCGGTGACTGGAAGGAGAATGGTATTTCAAACCTTTGTCTTGCCAATGCTATCATGCAAATTACTCACAGCAGAGACACGGCTTATCTGCGAACAATCATAGGTGGCAGTTGGAGGAGGGTGAAATTGCACCACATGATTTTCATATCTGCATAAAGCTCAGTTGGTCAGGTTCCTCCACACAAACACCTACGCAAAGGCAAATACAAAAGCCTCCTTACACACACACACACACACACACACACACACACACACACACACACACACACACACACACACACACACACACACACAGCAGTTTATATTAAAATAGCCTGGCCCTTTTCTCCAGAAGTTGCCCTTTCTGAATGGTAGGTAATTACAAGTACAGGCTAAAAGATTTTCTGAATAATTTCAAAGTTTCTAATGAAGCATTTTTTTTCATCAGACAGTGGCAGGAAATTTTATGAAAGGTGAGCTTGACTAACATGCGCACACACACAATTTAAAAAAAAAAGTGTCATAAAGCTGTTGCGTTGTTTTTTCTCGTTTAGTATGTTTTGATCTTTTTTTTAAAAAATGTCATGTTATAAAAAAACGTCAGTACATTTTATTAGGATTTCATGTTACTAACTGGTAGTAACTGTGAAACAAAAGGAAAATAAAACATGGTTTGTTATATTTTTCTTATGCATAAAAGTCTAAATGGCCTTGCATGTATACTGTAATGCAACCATTTGTGTTCCGGTCCATAAATCAAAGTGACTCAACGGCTACATTATGAATAATGTGGAAAGGTCTTTAACTCGTGTTTAACAAAAATTATACTAAACAAAGTCCCCAAAACACTGTCAAAAATAAATAATGATAATAATAATAATAAAAACAAACGATGGAGTGATTTTTGACTTGCCAAACTGCTGAATGTGAGATCCAGACCAATTCCCTGACTAACCAAAAACTGAAACCAAAAAATAGATCTACACTGTCAGATAACAAAAGACAACAAAGGATGCAATTAAAGATCCTGATGGTTGGAAAAAGGTGGAAGCAAATTGTAGATTTACCTTTAGGCTTTCTTCTCTATTATATAAAAGGTGTTTTTTTCTTGCAATTCTTGTTGTTTATGCTACCGTTCCAGGTTCTTTTGGGGATTTTTCTTCCACTTCTACCTTCATCCATCTTCCAGCAACTCTGACTGGCTTTCTTTTTCTTGCTGAAGAAAAGCATCCCCACACCATGACACTGCCACCACCATATCTGAGTGTAGAGGGGGAGTGTTCAGGTTGTTAGTTTTCCACTACACATAACATTTTGTGCGCAAGTCAAAAAAACTCAATTCATTTGTCATCTGAGCAGGTGACAAAAATGATGCTGCATCCCCATCATGATGTTTCTTGATGTTTTGGCTCATCAGATACAATATATTCTAGTTTGATGCAACCTCACAAAATATGATGGGGGTTTGAAAATGCTTGCCGCTGATCTGAGCTCAATGTCCTTTGCAAGTCATGCGAGTTATTGTATCGATTAAAAATCACCGAGCTTTTTTTGCGCATGAGCGCTACCTGAGATGCCATTTGCACCGGCCTTTCCAGACTCGGATGATTCAGTGCATGCCTAATAAACTGAGGTGAGAATTCAAATGAGGCCCAAACTGCCTGCGAGGCTCGCTAAAGCAAACACCAGGACAGCTGGCAGAGAAATCATTGTGACTAATGGTCTCAGTGTGAGACAGGAGCACGGCTGTGGGTGGCTGTTTCAGCACGCTAAGAGGAACAGACTTTGTTTGCTTTCCTATAGCATAAAGCGTGACTGTGTGATTGTGGAAGTGTTAGCTTTGTTTGCTTTGCCTTCACCGCCATCACAGCGTGACACCAGACCCATCAAAAATATTTGCGGCATTCTTTCTTTCCTTCCTTTTTTTCTCGCCTCGTAACAGAGAGACATTGTGAAGTTTGAACATATCAGGTCACGTCGCTCTCAACCGATGGGCGGCGTTGAAATCCTGCTGCGGTTTCTAGACGTAACGCGCGGCGACCTGTTGTCAGGGTGGACGGCCTGGATTTGCTCTTCCCTTGTCTTTCACTGCCGTCTCTGAATACGACTCAAAGCTGGAAAACGGCCGTGCAGCTGCCATAACATGTTTTCTCTATTATCTGTTCCATCTGATCCAGGAGCGAATGCTAAACCTCCACTGCATCCCTTTTTTCCCCCTCACAGGCCGCTGCTTGATCAATAACCACATCAAAGGCTCTGCGGAGATAGCAGGATCCTTTGAAGCATGTTTGTGGAGCTGAATTTGCTGAGCTAACACGGTCCACCCAGAACCCCCTTGAATAAGCTTGTTTGGCTAGCATCCTCTCTGTTTGTTGAAGAACTGAGTGGATTCTAATGGATAACACACAAGGCCCCTCTCTCTTGTCGCTTTCCCCTCCTTTCGAGCAGCTAAACTCATCCGTTCTGCCGGTGTTTTTTTCTTCTTCTTCCTTTTGCTCGTCTGACATACGCTTCATTGGGTGCCAGCTCAAATATTTATCTAATATCAAACTGGCTGTCGTATTTTGGAAGCAGTAAAATGCCACAAAATAACTTGCATCATGTTCCATGGTGCCAAGTGAAAAATGCCTGTTAATAAAAAATCTTAAAAGAGATGGCTTGCAGACAAAAGGAGCAATGTTATGGATTAGTGCATGCCTTGCAATGGTATTCTTACTTTTCCCACAGTTTTTACTTTCCCAGCTACAAAATTCTATTTGTATAACTGGGATTTTATGTCACAGACCAAATGTATAATTTGTCAACTGCAAGGAAAAGAATACATATGCATAGTGTTAAACTGTGATGACGAAGAAGTCTTACGTAGTTTTCCATAAGTCAGGTGGAGTTCACAGCTAACATGCAGAAGAAGGTGTTCTCATAAAATAAATGTTAATTGTTTTAGTCTTTGTGCAATATCCTATGCACATGTCCACATACCACCTTGAACTACAGAGCCGCACTGTGAAACACGGTGGTAGCACCATCATGCTGTGGGGACGCTTTTCTTCAGCAGGGACAATGAAGGTGGACAGAGCTGAATACAGAGCAGCAACCTGCAAAACTCTGGGCTGGAGGTTCAGATTCCAGCAGGGAAGTGATGCTGAAAGAGGGCTAATGCAGCATCGGTTTAGAAGTATATTTATGTGTTTGAACGGCTGGCCTAGTCAAAGTTCAGACATGAAGTTATTTGTGAATCGCTGGCAAAGTATGAGAATTTATGTTCACAGAAGCTGCTCATCCAATCTGACTATATTTGAACTATATTTGTCCCCATTCTAAAGGAGAATGGGGACAACTTTTAGTCTCCAGATGTGCAAAGCTGGTAGAGACATACCCCAAAAATACCTGCTATATTTTCTGCAAACTCGGTTCTTTAAACTATTCTTATTTTTACTTACAAATGTTTTTGAAAACCATGTATTCCCGTCCTTCTGTTTCACAACTATTGACTACTTCCTCTGCTAAAATTCATTAAAGTTCGAGGTTGTAATGTGAAGACATTAAAGGGACATTAAGACTTCTTCAAGGCAGTGTTGTACATTGTGTTTCGACCCTAACATGAATCCTTTGTCTCCTGAAAGTGAAGTCCGTTTTAAGGGTGAATATAATAAGTGGATAAACATAATAGCTCTCACGGTGATTTACTTTTCATATTCACAAGTTGTCGCATCTTTTTGTCTGCACTTGAACTGTTTGGTGTATATATGCAGAGGGAAAGGTTTGACTCGCCAATCAGCTTTGGCTCATTTGAAAGTGAAATGTGTGGAAATGCTGACATCTCTTTCTCTTCCCTCCCTAACACCAGGGGCACCGCAGGATTTACATCCCCATCTCTCTCTCAATCTCTTTTTCCTTTCTCATTTACATTATGGATGGTTCATTTAACTTACATGACTGAGTGAATACATAACCCAGGGCAATTCAAAATATCGTCGGGGCCTGTAGGAATAAAGCAAAACCACATAAGCAGAAAGGATTGCTGCAGTGTCTTCTGTTGGATCCCGTAACTCTTCCTCTTGCTCACACAGGCTGAAAAACATGACCACAGCTGACCTAGAAGACAGTGTGTTGGTACCGAAAGACCTGCAGGAACAAGATTTATTGTTAAACCTTGTCTGAACAGTGGTTGCGTAATCATGCACAGTACTGGCTTTGTTTGTGACAGTTTACCTTTCACAGAGCAGCAGGGGAGTGAATCACTAAAGTCACCAAATCTCACCTTCATTAAAAACATCTTAAGGATCTTGACTAACAGGCCAGGACATTGATCTGTTGCTACAATAATAAATGAAGCAACATGTTTTCTAAATCCTTTACACTTTTACACCTTATGTTCACATATACACGTTTTAGGTGAGGAAAAAGTTTGACTTCTGATGACTAAAAGTGATTTTTTTCTTATCTTTTTAGCTTTGACAAGAACCTGTCTTCCACTAAATTTTGAAGGTGAACTGTTGAACTTAAATATTGAGAGAAAGAAAAGGGAAAATTATAATCTTTATTGTGAATTCTGTTAATACTATGAATTATATGTCCAGCTGGAAATACAATAAAAAAAACAACCTCTGGAGATGCTAGGAAAGTCTGAGGTCACAGAAGAGCTCTGGATTTGATTCCCAACTCAGCTGCTTAAAACACAGTGATTATTGATCAATGAAAAATAACATATCAATAAACATATTTGTAGTAGTGTATCATGGACATAAGAATGGTTGGTAACACTTTAGTTGAAGGGGGGTAAATAAGACTGTTATGACACTTTCATAAACATGACATAACACCTGTCATGAACATGAATAAGCCTTCATGAATCTTTATGACTGTTGTCATAAAGTGTCATTCGGTAAATTATGACACTTTTAATACAAAGTTGACATTGTTCAAAATGTCTTTGTTATGACAACTTGACCTTAACCAAGAAATCATTACTGTTTAAACTTTACCTTTAATAACATAAAGTTACCTCATTTTTAAAGTGCAATCAGCAATACTTTTATAACAAATTTATATCAGTAATGATTATGACAGTGTCATGACAGTCTTATTCACCCTCTTCAAATAAAGTGTTGGTTTTGTATCCCTCAGTAGTCTGTCAACAAGTGATGGACTCGAGTTGCACAGGATTTCTTTCATGCTGGTTATGGTTGTCATTCAGCCATAACCATAAGTTTGGTGGATTCAGCAACTTTCTTCCAAGATCCTGTCAAAACCATCTGACCAGCTTTCCAACCATGTTGCTGAATCCAAAACCCTGGAAGAGAAGTCATTTTGCAATATCAGAGTGAGTCTGATTGTGTGTTGAAATGCTCTTCTTGAGAAACGTTCTTAACCTCAAGTCACCTGCCTATCTCCTTGTCTGTTTTTGGGAGTAAAAACAATGACTTTATCTGTTCAAGTCAACTGTTGTAGGTCAAATTTCTGTGTTTGTGTTTTCCTTCTTTATGTTGCTGTCTTAAGCTACAACTATGAGGTACATAGAAATCCTTCTGTTTGTGCAGCCGCTTGTGCGTTTGATGTTTTAAAGTGTTTTGTGTCTCACTGTGAATTTTTCTTTACTGATGTGCAATGAATAATTAGGTGATAAAATATTTGGTTCATGCAAGCTTGGCAAGTGATGTAAATCAAATAACTATTTAAAGGAACACTGCACAGCTGTTACTGACATCTAGTGGTCAAGATGAGAATAGCAGATGTTTTATTTTATTGAATTTTGGCATGAGAATATAGCACTTCTCTAGCGTTTATAGATGATGATCATAATTTATTCTCATTTTGATGAATTCTTGTCTCTCCTGACATTATGTATTATGGCCTCTGCCCTAAAATATGGACCTCATTTTCCAAACTTTGGATCAATTGAAATATAAAACTCCTTCGAGATGTTTTGGCTAATATTCATCTTTATTATTTTGTCTTTTCGTCTTAACAAACACCCATATTGTGAGGCTGTTAGCGGAAAGGACATGATTGCTGAAGACCATCAGGGCATAAAATGAAAGGAGTTCATGGACTTAAGGTGAATGATAAAGTATAGATATGGTGGACTGTTTAGTAGGAAATTTCAGACACAGTCTGGGAAATGTCTACGTGAGAGATAGAGATAAAAAGCCACCAAGCAGGTGAGTAGGCCTGCATGTGAGGAATAATCAAGTAGGCTTTTCTTATCTGTGTGTTTTTGTCTGCGTGTGCGTTTCACGGTTGGGCAGAGCTGTTAACATTATAGCTGCGATGTGTAACCAATGATAAGATTTTAATACCTGCATTCAGATGAAAAGCATGCTTTGGCACAGAACGCAAGCTTTTATCCCGGCTGCCAAGAAGTTTGACAGCACCCGTTTTCATCACTGAGATGCAAACTGCACAATAATCTACATGACAAGCCAGTTTTACAACCTGAAGGCCTCAATGAGCTTAATGACAGGAGGAGCGTACACATAAACACAGCCCTGCTCGCTCAGGAACAACAAAGCTGTTGGGTTTCACAGAAAGACACTTCACAGGTGATTATTGTGCACTGGTGTTAAAAAAAAGAAGGAAAACATTTGTTCTGGGTTGTGAAGTTCACCTCTGCACCCTCAACCTCCATCATCAGCTGCGGTTCTCCTCCTCCTGCTCTGCCTCACGTTAGCGCCGCCGCTCCAGCCTGGACAGGTCCGTGGCTGTTATCTCAATGATGTTCTAATTCTAGTCAAACAGTTCTGTGTTTGACTCAATAGAGGCAGTGTTAGTCAGGAGAGTCAATATTAGCAGAGCACACAGAGCAGGGCTGGTGTTAGGAGAGACAGGAGTTATATATGTGTGTGTGTGTGTGTGTGTGTGTGTGTGTGTGTGTGTGTGTGTGTGTGTGTGTGTGTGTGCGTGTGTGACAGCACACAGTTAAGTGTGCTCTGTTAGTGAACCTTGACTGCCCACTGCAGTAATAATAATAAAGATAATAAGAAAACGGAAGAAGGCGAACCTCTGCTTACCTTTTTTTTTGTCCTTTGTGGTTTCCGTGTTTAACAAGAATGACATGTCTTTTATCATCTGCCTCTCACATGGATGTTATTGTTAGACATCAGACTCTCATTCCACACCGTGCAGCTGAGGGCGCTCTGCAGTCGAGCCTCAACCTGCCGACAGGCCGGCGAGCAGCACGTCATAAAGGACATTGGTTTTGGTTTTGGTTTTTTCAGTCACAATTAGGGCTGTAGTGATACAATTATCTCACAATACGATACACAATATTCTGCCCACGATATGATATATATCACGATATTCAGCAAACGATACAATTCAATACACTTTTGTGATTTTCTGAACGATTTTAGAGGGACAGAGTGATTTTGATGTTATTTTGTGACTGCTATAGAGTTGGATTGAATTGATTTAACTGAAAACTGATTAAAAGCACCAACTACACAATACCTGCTCTGGTTGGACACAGACTTAAAGTCGACAGCT
>CAEGAF010077268.1:0-34983 GCA_903067075.1 Micropoecilia bifurca
CACACACACACACACACACACACACACACACACACACACACACACACACACACACACACACACACACACACACACCTGAAAGTTTCACACTCTTTAGCACTGTTGAGTTATTAGGAAACAAGATTAGATTATGTAATTTTTAATTATATGTCCTGTATGTTCAATTATTTCTTTTTCTAATAATTTTAGTTTCAGTTCTCTGAAAAACACAACCCTCTAAAATCACTCACAGTTTTAATCTTTTTACTCTTCAATGTATGCATGTAGTATAATATACACATCGGTATGATACGCTTGGAAAGAAAAGGTACTTTTTGTTTGTAGTAGCCACTACAAGATTTAGTTGGTTGTTTGTTACATAGCACTTGGTTGGTCAGTTATAATTAAAACGTAATCAGATAAAAACAAAGCCAGAGAAGATGTTTTCTAAAGTTGCAAGACTTCAGTTCATATTCACTTTTTTATCTTTTTTTTATTAGGTGTGAAATATCCAGACCCGTCACCGACTCTCGAGGGCTTGGTCCAAAATCTGGAGCTGAAGTTCTGCAGCCGTGCAATGGTGAAATGTGCCTCAGGAACTGTGGGAGCTGTAAAAGTGTGCGCCAGGACCCCAGGTGTGTACAGCTGTGCCCTGTTAAAACTTTACTGCTTATGTAGGAGGGAAAGAGTGAGACAGACTAGACTCTTCCTTTACTTTCTTGAAGTCATACTTTTACGTGCTCCAGTCTGTCTGTATCCCTCTCTTTTCTTTAGTCCACATTTTATCTTGATTTTTTTCCCCCAGCTATTTGATTCAGCCACTGTTTTCTCCCAGATCTCATGTCGCTGGGTTGTGGTCACGTCTTTGATAGGACGGATGTTATTGAAATAGTGTCATAGCGAAAAGTTCACAAGTTCAAAATACACACATGATGCTGGTTAGATTAGATGTAATGCAGCTGATAAAAGCATGCATAATAAATTTTGGTAAATTTAATATCTGGGATTCACAGAATATTCACTGCGTAAAATAATTCACTACGTTAGCTGAAGATGACACTGTTTCATTACAGCTAATATTCTGCCCTGCATTTTGAGTATACTGTTTTTGTTTTTGCTTTGACCGTTTAAACAGTGAATGGATTGAATGTATGCAACACCTTTTAGCCATATTTGTCAATCAGAGAGCTTCATACTAGAGCCACACAGTTGCCCCCAAAAGTGCATTTTTTTATAAACCTGGGCAGAAGAACGCTGGAGTCAAACCTGCAACTTTTGGATTGAGTATTTTTCTTTTCAGCAATAAGGAATAAGCTACAAATGTTCATCATATTTTTCCTCATGGATTTTACTGTATGCTTAGTTTTTATGATGCATGGCATTTTGACCCAAATTTTATGCAGTACTTTATTTTACCTTTTCATTCCAGACTTTAAGCTTCAGTAAGAGTATAATTATGTTCTGATTGTTTTAAATTGCTGTGATAACATGCAGCACAAGGCTGTTGTTATTAGCTCTTTTTCCTTGCAGCTAGTAGGTCGTAGATTGAAATTAAAATAATAAAAGATAGAAGAGAGATGCTGTCTTGGAGCATATGAATAAATGTTTTTAGATAGAGTGGTACCTTGGGATCCAAATTATGTTGCTCCAAATAAAGGACAATGACTAGATATGCTGCCAGCTGTTGGCTGGGAACTCAGAAATAGGACTAGCTAAGAATTTTGATTTAACCTAAACTCTTGTCTTTCAGGTTCAGACGAGGGCATAATGGAAAAGCTGGTTCCACTTATTCAGGGCCCTTCTGACACCAAAGAGCTTCACATGAGTCGCTGGCTTAATGAGATTCGCAAGCCTGAATCTTTATTGGCGCCGGACCTGCTGGCATTTTCTGTACAAGTGCCTCAGCAAGGAGATGATTGCAGGAACTCGGGTAAAAAACGATTATTTGGCTCCAAAAATGAGTTGGTTTTAGACTGTTAATGTGGGAAATCAGATCGTAGGAGGGCTTCCAGTGTTGTAGAAATGTTGTTTAGATACTCTGTTCCTGTACAGACCTAACTGCATACACAAATTTAAAACTAGCGGCATGGGAAGGAAAAAAAACATCCTCTTGACTTGATTGATTTCTTCAATGTCATTAAATGCATTTGTATTGCAGCTGTAACAAAAACTGGAGTTTTTAAAGTAATGCGCAGTTTTTTTTACAGTATTAGTTTTGTCTCTATTGACATTGGATAAATGTAGGAATTCTGGTAAATTCTGTTTAGTGCATGGTTTCAGATTATTACTTTGATTTAGTAAGCATATCATAAACTAAAGACATATTTTTTAAATATTAAAACCTGACATAAACACAAAGCAGAAGACTGAATAGAAGCATAAACGGACAGAGTGAGGCCAAAGATGAAGTTGATGAAGTTGGATCTTTGAGTCCCTAAAGAAAAGGTTATATCCCCAGCAGATGTTTAACTGTGAAGCTCTGCAATCCTTCTCTATATTGCCTCTTCTTTTTTCCAATCTTTTTTGTTTAAACTGTCTTTATTTTGTTCTTCTTAATTTTGTCCAGATATCTATTTTTTTTATCATGTGGTACCTACGTCAACAATTTTATTTATTTCTCTTTAAACACATTAATGATTGAATTTTGTAATTGTTTAGTAATCTGATTTAAAGTCGTCTTTACCAAAAAGCAAATGGTGTAATTTTGTTTTATATTGTTCTGTGTAACCTTTTTGACCATACATGCTAGCTGGAGTACATGTTCAAAATTAGAATATGTGCCAGAAGTCCTTTTATATGAAATTCACCTGTCCATATCATGGGGCACCCAAATTGATGGGCAGAAATTTTCCTCTCCGTTTCTGTTTTGCTGTGTGTGTGCGTGTGTGTGTGTTCGCTGGAAGAGTCTAAAAAGCCTGTGTGAGAGCGCAGGCAGTCTTAGATGTCCACTTAAAGGTCTGGTTTTTCTAGGCTTTTCAGCCCCACATCAAAGCCTTTGGTGTGTGCACATGTCCCTGCTGTCAACCAGAGCTGACTGAGAGCCTATCAGGGAAATGTTTATGGAATGATAGATGTAACGCCTCATTCTGCCAGAGGTGAAAGGTGGTCCAAAAAAAAGAACTAAAAGGTTGCAGCCTTTTAGAATTCATTCGCTTTGCTACTAGAAAGCCAATTTAGGAGATTAAGTGATTGTGACATTTCAAAGTCAATAGATTACTTGGTGTATGTTAATGTATGCATAAACCTTAGGATCTGGGTAAGCAAACTAAAGTAAGCCTTTCTTTCACTATAACCGTTGTGATCAAATATTCTGCAATAGACTTTCACTAATTGACTTTAATTGTCTGAATTACTTTTACTTTGTGGAAATTGTCATTGTAATGCAATGTTTTTGTCCTTTAAATGTCTTATAAATATTTATTTTACTCTCCTCAATCAATGGAACTGATAAACCTTAATTTGTACGTTCATGTTTTAGAAAATGTGAGTGCAGTTAAGGTCTTGTTTTTAGTGTTTCACCTACATGTGTGACCTGTGTTCTGCCATTTCTTAGAGACATCACCAGCACTTTTTTAAGGTTCTTTTAATATAATGAGCTGAAAGATCTATCATATTACCATTAATTAAAAATGAAAAATGTTTCTATCACTAGGATTCCACTTTCTATAATTTTCTTGGTCTGATATGCAAATTATCCACATTTGCAGCATGCGTGTCTTTTTGCATTGGTTCTCCTGTGAAACACTTGTAAGACAAATCACAAATGAGATGCAAATTGCCCATGTAAAAGCAGTGATGGTGCCAGTTGTTGACTTTCTGGTGGCACATTTAAATAGGAACTTGGACAAATATTTTAATCATGTTGCAATTTCTCCTATTTTAATCTTTTTATTGAAAGACTGAGTAGTTTGAAAATATGGCCAGGGCCATCTGTTTTCTGTCTTGTTGTTTACCAGTGACTTAAAACAAAATTCCAGTTTACTTAGAAAATGAAGGGAGTGGGTTGGGGTTTTGGATTGGTGGTTAAAGGAAATCCTGGTACACTTGCAGAACTCCTGCAGATTGAGACAAATCTGTTTTCATTTAATTGAGCTGAGGTTGGAACGTTCTAATAAATTGAACACAATTAAAGGCTCAACTCTTGATGCTTGAGACCCAAACAATTCTGGTTTGAAATGTCCTCTGAGAAATGATCTTTGGAGGATGTGTAATTGCCTTTAAGCATTTTTTTAATTTACAAGGTCAGTTATGTATTGTCTTCAAAATAAATTGTTCTACTGTTCTTAATAGTGATATATATATAGATATATGTGTGTGTGTGTGTGTGTGTGTGTGTGTGTGTGTGTGTGTGTGTGTGTGTGTGTGTGTGTGTGTGTGTGTGTGTGGTTGTTTTAAAGAGTTTCTTTTTTGAAAAGTCAAAAATTAATTGCTTTGTGCATCACTAAAGAGAACGTAATTGACTCTGTTAATCGTTCTGTTTGCTGGACAGTAACTGGCTGACAGCTTCCCTCTTTGTTACTGATGATTGAGAAAACCAAGATGAGGTTAGAGTAGAGGCACTAAAGGTCAGAGCCATGGTTTTCCAGAACCTCTTTAGTAGCAGCAACCTGCAGGTGTCCACTACTAGTACACACACACACACAAACACACCCTTCACTATGAGTTTCATTAGTTGAGGGACCAACAAATCGGGTGGGCTTATGATCAGAGAGGAAGGGAAAGAGGGGAATAGCATGTGTTTTCCCTAGGCACACCAGCAGCTGCGAGAGAATGATTTATGCTTTTCTCAGAACTCTGGGATCCTAAAATGTTACATTTAATCAAGCACACTGTGAACGGAGCAAATGTTAAAGATGTTCCCTATAAACCCCTCCTGTTTTGATGTATTTTCCATACCATAGGATCTGTGGGAATGGGACAACAAAGCAATCTTTAATCTCAGTTTAAAGATATTGAAGGGAATTATGAATGCAACACGAATATGGTCCTTTGAGAATTTCTTTGGCTCTAAAATTATGATCACATTTAGTTCTTTCATAAAAGAACTACATGATGATTTTTTTCCTCCAGTTTTAAAAATCTGGAGAAAAAAAAGTAAATGTCTTTATGCAGTCTGTCAAGTCAATTCTTACTGTTATCAGTGTTGCATATGTAGCACATATACTTTTTAAGGGAAAACAATTTCCTCTTAAATAGCATGGATTGTTTTATCTTCATTGATTCTTCACACTGACTTGTATGGTTGGGTGTGTTCGTAGTGCGCATTAATTTAAGTGTCTTGAGGGATCTAGCCAGAGCAGTCAGAAACAGGTGGTACCTTATTCTGCTCTGGGCCTGTAGGACCCTAAGACTAATGAGAGCAGGTGGGAATGACTGCCTCCTTACTTTGATCGGACCGCTTCACACATGCAGCTCACAGACACTCTATTATCCTCATTGATACATGGACACACGTATATGTATAGGAAAGCTATGCAAATTCTTTCACTGTGAAACCAAACCTTTTTGTAATGGAGTACTGACTCTGTAGATGGAGTGTGAACTGACACAGGATCTCCCTTGGTAGGCTACTCCATTACAATCTTTCAGAAGCCTGTCGTAGTTTTATATGTCCATCTATCATGTTATTTTTCCCTCCTTTGTATGCGTCCTCTCACTCCATAGAGTGTTAAATCAACAGTTTGGCTATGTCTCAGGCAGCAGCCTGATGTCTTTAAGCTGCTGCCTGAACTTTTTGTTGCTGATGGATCTTCAGTAGACATAATGCTACTAAAAATACATTTCTTGTATGCTTTTGAAAACCCCCATGTGGCAATCTGTTAAACCCTTTGTTCATAAAGTTGGGTCCTGACCAAATATGCCCTGAAGTGATTCTGAATAAATGAAAGATAAATATCTTTTTCAGACAGTTCTTGGCGGTACATACATATACCTGTCAGGCAAAAGATTAAAACCTCCTGCTTAATATTGAGTATGTCTTCCATCAGTCTCTAAAGCTGCTCTGCTCTATAAGAGCATGACATATTTCGGCAGAAAATACCTTCAGCCCTTGTGGTTGTTACTTTTTTTTGCCGCCTTAAAACTAGGTTCTGCTGCTGAGGTGCTTGTAGTTTCAGTTCACAACAAGTTTAGTTTTCAACTTTTAAGATGGCCACAAGAGAGCTGTGCCATTAAGTCATTACATGTTGGTTCAAGTACGTTTAAAAATACAGTCGAACCTTTGAATACTAACCATCTGAATATAACAATTTTCATGTCATAAATGGTCATAAACATGAGTGCCTCAGGACTACCCCAATTAAAAATGTTCTGTATATGAATCACCAGGATGTTAGCAAGCCAAGCCAGCCCACTGCACCCTGGTGATCCTGGCTTTGTTTTACCAGTTAATGCTCCACATGCAGCTTCTGTGTAGTTTTCTCCCTCCTTTCGTAGGCCTTCCACGCAAAAGAATTGATGGTAGAGGTATGCTCTTCCAGAGACAGTTTTGGAAACAGTGCACTACTTTTGTGCACATCATTGCCAAGCCATTTAAATGCACCAGAGGTCGGAACATAAGCAGTGCCTTGTGACCTTTCCAAGCATTTGAAAGTGCAGGCAGAAACAAATTGAAATAGACAAATTTGTTTTTAATTCTAAACCCATAAATAGTGACACATTTATTTTTGCCAACTCTTCCAAGCAGTTCGCATAGAATGCTACAAGTGTCAAAATAAGTTGTTGTGCAGAAGAAACTAGGATGGGCAGCATACTATGATCACTTTCCTTAGCTCATTATGAAAGTTGTTTGTCCCATGCAAAAAAAATGTACAACATAAATTAATTAAAAAAATTCCTTATCACTCAAATTTTCATCTTGCCAGTCAGGTGGGATGTCCAAGAGGAGCACTGTTTATCGTCTTTATTTCAGCGCACAATTAATCTGAAAATTGTTTGATATAGGGCTAATGACACTGGAAATTACTTTAGTTTTGAGTGCTTTGCTTGTTTTGGAACAAGTGTTGGAACAAATCATTTTAATTTCCATTATCAGCAGACAAACACATTTCCATATACACATTTTCAATAAGCAGTACATTTGTATTCAGAGGTGCCACCATGATGTGCTTTTGACCTCTTTTACTTTCAAAACAGTTTCATCTTCTTAAATTTGTCCTGTGACAGTTCTCCCATTTGTCAGTTCAAACCCCCATTTTGCACCAACACATTAACATCATCTCTTACTTCCATTTTGTACTTGTAAACACCTTGTACTATTGTATGAAACCAGTGGGGATCGATTCATGCATTTTTTTGCAAGCACAAATGAAATGGAACATAATTTAATAGATTGTACAACTATTACTGAATGAAAACTGGTTACATAAAATACCCATTTTCATTTATTTAAATTTTCATCACTGTTTGTGTTAATTAACTGACAAAATCAGACAGATTGTGACCTCTGATAAAAGCCTAAGTTATATGTGACCTCCTAGTGGTGGATATATAAATAAGGCTATATCGCTGATTGATGCATAAATAGTTCATTTTTGCATATCATATAACCATGCTTTGAAAAGATATTTATGGATGATAAATAAAAGGTTCAGCCAACTCACATTGCTATTGTGACTGACCAGCCTGTAGTTTGAATTCAGATAGTAAACAAAGTGAATGCACCATGCAGTTATGCTTCAGAGAATATTAGATGTACAATTGTTTTTAACTGGATCATTCATTTTTATGTTTATTTAAAGTTTTTGAGATTTCTTCACCAGACCAATTTTAACCGCTCCCACTCTGGTCATGTCTCGGCATTTAGTGTGTGTTTCAAGCAAGTCAGATAATGTGGAGATTAGACCCAAGGGAACCAACTCAGAGCTGGCTGTTGGGATAAATCATGGCTGATTACTGGAGCTGTTCATCTGTGAAGTGTTTGGCTACTAAGACCACTCTCACAGAGCTTAAAGTCTGTCTGGAGCGTGAGGCTGAGGAACATGAATAGAAACGAGAAACAAAGGAATGATAGCTGAAGCTAGAACATGGGTAATGTTGGAGAGTTGTCTTGGCCTAAAACGGCTGCCAACTCTGCTCTGCACAGTTATGTCTCACAGTAGTTTTCTATTGCTGTTTGCAAACAGAAGCTTAAAGCCCAGACATAGGCTTTTACAGAGTTTGATCAAATCCACCAACCTTGAAGTGGAAATATTTAGTTACAGGAAGGGTTGACTTTAGCAACTCCACAGATGTGGAGAAAGAGATCCAGTCTTATTAAGTTTACAATGTTTAATATTTGTCCACTGGTCACATTCACAACTGCCAAGGATTGTTGATTATTCAACAATTTATATGGAGCAGAAATGCTGCCGTAACGACAGCATGTGTTTGTGAATGTACAGTTACTGTTCCTGTGAGATGAGCAATAATAATTAAAGATCTATAGATTATTTAAAACATCTTTTGAGCTAAAGCTGTGCAGGAGTAAAAGATGCTCAACATCAGGTTATGTATAATCCTGCTATGCTGCTCATCTGCAATTGAACCCACATTTAAGATCATAGTGAAGTTGAAGATGGTTTGGCAAATAAATGGATTCCATTGTTATCACTGTTTTGAGATACTGGATTTTGGCTGATAAATCAAAATTTGCTACAAATATGTTAATTTCTTTTCCACAGAAGTTTTCAGCAAGGACTTTGTGGTAGTTCGAAGCCAAATCCTAAATTAGCAGGTGAGTCAGAAACGAAGACTTAGGTTTTGAGTGTGAAAACGGGTCATTCTGGGTCACTGCAGTTTAACTCCTATAAGCAGTGGTCTTGGTAGGGCAGTGTCTGAGGAAAAAGTAGAGGCAATTAGCCTTTTATGCTGTGTGAAAGTAGAGATGATGGTAGCTAATCAGTCTCATTAAGAAGATCTTTGCAAAGGCTTCATAATACCTACAATGGTTGGTGTAACAGTTAAAAAATGTTAACTGTTTTACCACATTTATTGTGATTTTAACTTTTAGCAGTGAAAAATAATTTGGAAACTTTGCAACAAAACACCAATAAATTGATATGTAGCAAACAAAATATTGTTTGTTTCTTTTTCATCATTTTAGTGGGTTGTGACTCCAATAAAATGTAAGAAGCTTGTAGAAGGGTAGCCAACACACTTTGACTCAAATAACACGAGCCTTTGTATATGTATATTAGGTGGTGTATATTCTCAATCATCCAGAAGATGACAAAATTAAGTGCCTAGATAATGTTGTAGTTTGGACTCTAACTTATAACCCATGTTCAGAACTGAAGAAACCTTTGGATGATATGTGAAATGTCTTGTATAAGTGGAGAATAAAACTCCACTTGCTATATTTTTAAACCCTTGGTTTATAAATTTTTTTTAAATTTGAAAACGATAAAAGAAAAATATTTTCACTCTCTTGTCATTTAACAAATAGGCATAACTTTATTTCTAACTTAAAACTAGAGAAGTTTAATGTGACCTAGTCACAGTAAGAAAAAAAAAATGTTATCTGTATTACATGGTAGCTGGTGGATCTCCCTAATCACCTCCCACTAACATGTAGCTAGATTTTAAAATCTCTTTAAAGATTTTCTCACAATTTGTAAGACTCGAATTTTTCTAATTAGCCTTGCTGAGTGAATATAACACCTGAAAACCAAAATGTACCTTCACTGTGAGATTATTCAGACATCAAGCATAATTGCAGAACAAGAGAAACACAAGTTGTTTTAAACCAGAAACACATTGTACATATTCTGTAGGGTTTGTCTGTGAAATGGCATTCTTACAAGCTGTTGACCCTTTATCCAGCTTTGGACTGAGTAGCAGGAATGGAGAAGGTCAATTTACTTAACCTTATCTAATTGAATGTTGTCACTGGATCAAAGGTCGCCACATTCCACACAGTGAGATCAAACATCACACAGCGAAATCAAAACAGTTAGCTTCCCTCCATAAGTTAATCAGGGTTTGTGGTTTTATTTTAACAAATTAGAAAACATAATCGACGCTGTGTAACACAGAAGACTGTGTAAATTGTCTTTAATTATGCACATATAATTTAATATAGTTAGGTTTTATCCAGAGTTCTGACTTTCATATTTCTCTATTTCAATAGTAAAAATTTTAACTATTTTGCTGCTTTAGTTCAACTTGTGCTTTGCAGCAATTGTCCTATTTATATATTTGTTGTTTCTGTAAGTCAAATAACTCGTCTTTTATGCTGACGGAAAAAAACATCAGCTTGCGGTGGCTCATCCCACCACTTAGTTTAGTTTATCAGAGTCACTGTCTGTATGTGAGCCATGCATCTGTCTTTCATCTCTCATTATTGCTGCTCCAGCAAGTAAGATCAATCACTGGCTCCTAAAATCATTAAAGTTTGGTTACTGATTCATACTCTGCCAGTTGTCGAGCTGCATGGAGGCTAACCGTCGTTTATGCAGATGCTGAATAGGCAGAGTAAAGTGAGTTGGCTGAAGTTCTGTACCAGTAGCCAAACCAATATGTGTTTCATTGCTTGAGTGCCCCTTAGAAAACACGCTGTGGGCGTGGGAAGAGAATAAGGGCCCATTAGCTTCTTCACAGCTCAATTGGTGCGATATGCCTTCTTTCTGGTAAAGCCTCTTACCCCCAACAAAATCTCCTCCACATCGACTCCCCTTCTTATCTTGTGTTTCATACACATTTTCCCAGGGCACACTGCTGCCCTAGTCAGTTTGTGAACCCACACTGGGTAAGGTTTTGTCACAAAAGATTCTCCAGCAAACACCCTCATAAATAATACAGAAGTGAAAACCAGTGTGCAAATAAAGCAGCAATATGGAGCATGAAACGTTTGAGAGGAAAGATGAGTATAAAAGGAATAAGAAATATTACATATTTTATCATTTGCTTTTTAAATTGATTTGAAGATTAGCACTCAGGAACTAGGAACTAGGAACTGGGTGTGACAGTAATGGCAGTAAGTGAGATTTCTCACAACTTTGGCAAAGTAAAATGTGAAGTAATTAACAGAATCATTCAATGGGAACCAGACTGGGGGAGTTGATGTGTTAAGTAAGGCTCCATGAAGAATGGCATGTAGCACTCACAACCTTCATTAATGTTGAATTTACTCAAAGTGTAAAAACCAAGCTTCTTTTCTGACTGTATTGAAGCTATAATTTATAATATTGTGATATGACAGTTTGTCAGTTTGAATATTGCTTAATTATAGAAAGCTTAACCTTGCTCTGTTTCTCCACATATACAGAGTTAAGTGATGCAGCTTGTCAGCTAGTCCTATCCTTGAATCTGAACCTAAGGGGTTGAACCCATTTATTCCACATTCTATCAACACTGGTCATGTCGCTCTTATTTCTTTTTGTACCAATTTATAAAAGCGGTCTGACTTAAGTTGTGTAATCTGTTCACATCTTTAACAACTTTGATTGTGTGGAGGTACCATGTATGAAGTGCACCATTGATTTTTTTCCTCCACAGTGAGTACAGTTATACTTAGACTTCACTGACTTGCATTTATTTTGCTAAAGCATACACCCGCTAATTACAACTACTAGCTTTTATGAATAAACTAAACTGAAATATCTTCACACTGAAAACGATTAGTATTTGTGACATTGCAACAATAATCTCAAATGGTCTGCTCCTGCAGACAAGAGTTCCAGATCCCTCCTGCTGTCCTGCAGCCCCTGACCTCCTCCCTCCTTTCCCTCTCAAGGTCTTTTCTAGCCATCACTATATTCTCTGTTTATTCTTGTTAGACCTTCAAACTGATTCCGCTTCTCCACCCCACTTAACCTTTTTGTACTTGTCTGCCAGGTTGGGCAGGAATGTTAATGGAAGCTGTCACTGGGAACTTATTTGAGAGGTGATGGGGAGCACCAACCAGGACATCATCTAGTGACAGAGGCTCTGGCCTTGTGAGAGTTATAGTTGTTTGAGTGCAAAGAGCACCGCGCTCCCTTACCTCCCTCAGCTTCTTCTGGTAACTTGAGCCCAATATTTTTTAGGACCTTGGGCCTCGTTGGTCATCCTCAACCCAACTACGGTTTTATGGCTAGTTGTCTTTCTCTGACCCAAATCTTTCTCTTTTTTTCCCTCCATCACACCATGTAGCTTAGAAACAGACCCAAACAAGTGCACTAATGACCTTAATTTCCTGAGTTGTGTGGTGATGACACTTATGTCCACATGCAATATCTGATTATAGGCAGCCTCTTCAACGTGTTTGCTTTTCTTTAAGCTTGTGCTGTAACTCTAACCTTTGTTTTAAATGTATTTCTCACTCAGCCTTATCTGCAGCATCAGCATTCTTGGGTTACCAAGGTCTTTGGCTTCTGTTGGATTTATTTTATTCTGGGGATGTGAATAGAGGATTTAAAAGTGGGCTCTGCCTAAAGGCATAAAGGGTGTCATTTGTACCTTTTCCCCACATCTAGATTTGTGTGATATCTGAGCATAAAATAAAGTAGATACGCCATACAGCCAACACATTTATTACTGAAATTAATTAGGAAAACATTTTAGAAAGATATCTGATCCTGTGCTTTGAAAGCTGCAGTTAATGTGTTTCTGTACCCAGACTGTGTATTAATTCAACAAGCTTTCAGTCTGTACAGACTGTCTGAACTGAAAAGAGGCCTGACATTTTGCCTACAGGCTACACCCTTGCCTCTGTGATGCTAAACTCTACAGCTAGGTTGCAGAATTTGCTCCAAGGTTTAAAGCCTCAGAACTGCCTGTCAACTCCCTGAGTGACTTCACTAATAGGGCCTTCCTGCCTTGGTGGTGTTTGGGAAAAGAACGCAAGACCTCTCATACATTTGATCATATCACATTATATGGCTGTGCTTCAGCTGATCAGGTCATCAGTGTGTCCATACAATTTATGCATAGATGATTATTTTTCCATTATGTATCAATTTAAGACTTGTGACTGAAAACACATTTGGTAATCTGTGTTAAATACGAGAAAAAATGCAGCTAGTTTTTTCTTAATTGCACTGAATATCCCTATATTACCATTTCCAATATTTTCAAGAAGACTGCCGCTAAGCAGTTAACTGCTAATGTTGGTAAATGGAGCATTCTTTATAACTTTACATTTGGATTTTGTAGAGGTTGATAAATAGAAACACCTGAAAATCCTTTGGGGTTGACATATTGTTCTGAGTTTCAAAATATTAGCTCTCATTATCTCATGATCAGAACAGAAAACTGCTATTAACCTGAACAACGACCTGCAGATCTGCAGGTCGTACAAAACGTGAAGGAAAGGAAAAGCTTGTGACAGCAAGTGTGGGTGGAAGAAATAAAGACTTCTGAATGTGTCTGCTCTGGTTTAGATTGTCAGTGTCAGCCTGTGATTTTAGACAGGCGAGGATCTCTGGCCAGGTGGAGGCATTAAATTCACTCTGCTGCTCCACTCAGGGAGATGGATGAATTGTCTACATGTGTGGTGCTCAGTGTGCAGTAGAACAGCTTTCAGTGGAGCTTGGTACTAAAGAGTAGAGAGGTGATATGATGGAGCTCATTCATAAGGTGTCATTTATGAAGTGAGATGTTAAGAATTTACGTTTTTTTGTTTGTTTTGTTTTAATCTAATGCCTATAAGGAAACACATGTGAATTTGGTTCCTTTTTAAACTGCATCGTACACATGTGTAATAATTTTCTTTTTTAGAAAATGTCCTTATTCAAAATAAGTCATATTTGATGCCTCCACATGTTTTATTTCACACAGAGCTACAAAATGTACAAGTTCTATTTCATCTTGTGAAAGTCATTTTGTCCCATCTGTTTTTGTTTTACTATTTTTATTTAGAAAACTTTCTTGTCAATTAGTGCATTATTTAGGATTACTGCTGTATTTCCAAAAGGTTTTGGCTTTTGCTCTTTTATTCATCAACAAACTACTTTTATTCAGAATTTTTTTGGCTGCACAATTTTTCCTTCAGCATGCATTTTACATTATGTCATTTAACTCCTTTTTAGACATCTTTCTCCCCCAAAAAAGTTTGGTCATCCAGACATGCTTCAACAAAAAGCCTTGTTTAAATGTGTCTAAACTACCGTTGTGTAGAAGGTGAATATTTTATTTTCTGATGTATTATATGTTCACATTTGTGTCCAATAATATTTAGAACTTACTGTGGTTTAGTTCTCCTCTATTAAAAAAAAACCCTCTAAAGATAAAGAGGCCATCTCTTTATAACAGGGCTTATGTGAACTAGGCAGGAAAGTGGTGTGTGACAGCACTCAGTGGGTGGAAAGTTTCTATCATGGGTCTAATAAACCAGCCTAATCTGTAAACCCTGTAATGTCCACCACTCTCCCACCACTTCTGCCACCTCCAGTGTTGGCGACAGCATTTCAGCACTGCTGCTCCCGGATCCCTCTTAGCCTCTGGACCAGCCAACCAGTCACCCTGTCAGCCCAATCTACCCAGTCGGGCGGGTTTGTTTAAGAGTCTCTATAATTCCTCTTGATTAAAGTGTCAAAGGTCACACCGTCGTGCTTTTCCATATCGTGTCGGGGGTGCAAATTGGGAGGTGGGGCAGAGAAGGGGTGAGATGGAGTGATAAGAAGCAGATGGGGGGGCTTTTAAAAATGGGACCTTATCACAGAATCACACTGAGGATTTATGACTCAGTAGAGCCGTAGAGTCATGAACTGATACATCAAGACTGAGTCATTTTTCAAATAAGATATAGTTATAGTACGTAACCAACAACTCAAACCCACAACCATCTAGCCTATCTGGTCACAGTCCTCAGAGTTGGGCCAGAAAAAAACAGGCTTACCTTAGTCTTACTTTATCTATGAAAAAACCAACACTTTAGGTGATTTATTGAGGCATCGTTTGCAATATTTCTGTATCTATGAAAACTCCATAAATGTGTATTAGCAAATTAATTAAGTTAACTAAAACCTAAAGTCAACAGCTATGACTTTGGGTTTGAACAAAATTAAGAATCATAATTATTAAACAAAGATCTGTGATGACCCATTCTGTAGGGTTATTATCTACATAATTATCTACATAGGGTTTTGTAGCCCTCCAGCCTTTGATGGCCTGTCAGTCTTAGCCTCCTACAGTGACATGCTTATGCTGCTGTTCACACCTTTTTTATCAGCTGCCATTGCTTCTCTGCTATCAGAAACCTCCACATGAGCTTCCTCTGCAGGCACTGAAAAGCTACCACAAAGCCAACTTTGGAGCCACATAAACACCCCATAGACAAGCAGTTTGGGAAATGTATTCTGCAGATAGAGAATTTTACCTTCTTGTCAGCATTTGTTCAAGCTGGTAAATACTTGTCATGATGTGATTACAGAAGGTGAAGGAGACTAAGCCGTTCATTTAACCTAAATCCCATGTAATCCCAGTGAGCAGAGCTTGTTGAGAAGATGATGTCTTATCATGACACTCAGCAGATTCACTCAGCGGGTTACCCACACAGTAGGTGGTGGTTTGAGCTGGTAGACGGGTGAAGAGAGGCATTTCAAAGACGTTACCGTAACTCCCCTATTTATCTTGGTGTGAACATAGGGTCATCTTTGCCAGGGGAGGGAATGAGCAGCAGGGTGCTGGAGACGGCTGTCAGACAGACCTCAGTGGCTTGATAGTTTCACCCCATTGGTTGGTTGCACTTTGGGTAATGGACTTCAGATCCCTTCATCTGCATTGATTCACCTCAAACCATTACTATATATTACTATATAAGCTTTCTGCTATTAAGTTTATGTACTCAATATCTGATGGGTAATGTATACAGAAATGTAGTCTATAGTGTACTGCTGCAGCAAACTGTCAATGTATGAGAGATCTGCGCTCCACCAATAGTGAAAATTTCATTTCCCAAAACAGCAGCCTAATAAACACCATTTGGAGCTTGAAAAAAGCACAGCTTCATGGCTGTTTGTGGTTTCCAGTTTAATGCATGGAAGTAATTACAAGCAGCTTTTGAAGTGAACACACAAAAATGCTACAGAAAACCCAAAACTCTATAAGGATTTGGGTAGTTATACACATATGATTTAAGGTCCATGGGAGTTTTTTTTAAGGTGAGGAAAGGAGTTGTTTTTTACAGATTCAATACATTATACAATTAATTGAGACTGTAATTACAAATTGTTGTTCTTCTTTCTTCAGTGTGCTAAATGCAGTACTGATTTAAGTGCCATTAGTTCATTTGCCACATTTTGTTGGGGTCACACAGAATTGAGTGTGGTGGATACATGCCAAGTCTGGAAAAAAATAGGTTGCAGTATATCAGCAAGTACTGTGAGTGTTTCACTGAATCTGTTACTGAACCCTTCATCTTCTCCAACACGAGTTATCTATTAAATCAAAGAGTCATGTCTCATCTAGAGGAACTGTCGGTCCGGTTTTAAGGGCCACAGAAAATCCATCACATGAAGAGTTTGGTCAGGAAACCTGCACAGAAAGACTGTTCAGTGCAATAGCATAAAAGTAGAAAACAGAGTTTTTGGATAGATTTTTGTTCTCACCAATTGCTTGTAAGGTTTTAGTTTTTGATAGAAACCTAATTTGTGTGCAGTGATGGCCATCCAAGTTGTGAAACATTTAAGAGGAATTTAAGAAAAATTAAAGATGCGGTCTCCAATGTTTGCCATTGGCCACTATAGACACAATGGAAATGTCCAGGAAGTTTCCACTCCTATTCATGGAACGGGTCACTGAAGACATACCAGGGTGCCTCCCTATGGGATCTTGGGGCTCCACTGGGACAGCTCTGTGGGAGGTCAGTTTTTATGGGTAATATGCTGTTTCTGTTTTAGTATTCAAAGGAGACATATGACTTCTATTTTTTGTATTTTAGCTCCTAGTTTAAATTAGGTATGCCTAAATTACTCTGGCTGAGGAAGATTAAGCTCTTCTTTTTACGAATATGACTCGTATACAGTAGCATTAACGTTGTTTATATTGAAAAATAAAATATAGAAAAACATTGACCAAGAGAAAACTGGGTGTTTCTTTTTAAGAGTCATTTTAACCCAACCATTTTTGCATCAAAGCATATGACCCTTTTATGTGAAATTTGCTCAACTCAAAACAAAAGTGTCTTTGTTGATGCTTTTGCAAGAAAAACAAAATGGGAGTGTTTTTTTGATGCATTTAATGGGAAGTACAACAAATCTGATCATTTAGCTGTCAGATTAATAGATGCAGTAATTCAAATAATTTGTGTTCTTTGTAAACTAAACTAATATTTACCATTGTCTTTAATCAATAACATCAGAGTTGAGAATTAATGGGTTAACACCATGGGGTCTGCAGGTCACATGACGGCCGCCACATTTTGTCCCTCATGTTCCTACAAATGTTCCCCACTACTTTCCATCTCCTGTAACAACCTTCTCTCTGCACAAGCTAAATATTCCCATTTTGTGGAAGTAAACTGTGCTCCCCTTTTTTCCACCACCTGACCTCAAGCTTCCTAATACTCAGTGATCAGTGCTCGCCACTCTGTCAGCACTTAATGAGGAACTCTCTCAGACCTTTTCCCAGGTCTTTGTTACATCATTGCCCCCTTGTGGTGTGTCATTCTCTCCAATCAAATGAATGTTTCCTTCTTTTGCCACGACAACTTTACTGAATAAATACTTAGTACTCACTTTTTGTCAGATAAAATGAAGCATGGAAGAAACAGTAAGTAATCACATGAAGGTATTTAATTGTGGTGCATTCGGATAAAACTAACTTATCAAGCTTAAAATGCTAAAATTATTTGGTGTATTGCATAAAATCAAAAACGTAATTTAATTATTAAGATTTGGTTCTAATCAGTTACTTAATCAGTGTGTGTGACCAGAGGATGCTGTTTTGGTGTTGTTTTCTGAGCTCATCAAAAACCCCAAAGTGTTAGAATCTGGAGGGAGATCAGCAGCAGTTTACACAAGAGGAAATAGACATAATCATGCAAATACCCACAGTCACTTTCCAAATGGAGCAGACTTTCACTGAAGCAAGTAAATGCAGGCACTTTACAAATATGCTAGAGGGTTGTGTGAAACACTCTCATAAACACATCTAGCCTTGGCTGTGTGGAAGAGTGTGTTTGTGCTCTCATGCAAAAAGTTTTGTAAATGCTGCAAAGCAAAAGGAATTCAGCCACTCAGAGGTCCTTTCCTCTACAAATAAATATTTGGTGATGACAATATTGGAGATATGTTAAACATGAGGAAGGTAATTTTCAAGTCAAATAAACCTCTGCAGTGGTGGTGGTGGGGGGGCAGATGTCACTGTGATTCTGACATAAAGGCAAGAAAGAGAATCACAGAGGGGCCTGGGCCTGAGGGAGAGGTGAATACATGTAAGCAGTATGTTATAAAACTGGTTTATTTCATGCTTATTTGGATTGATTGTCTTTGTTACATTACCAATCCTTCTACTGTGAGTTTGGTTTATGAAAGGGTGAGGATTTCATGACACTTTTATCAATTTGAATTCATGTGTTGGTTCATCTGTTCATCTAAAATATAAATGGAAGAGATTTTATTTGAACTTTTTTTCCTATTGTACAATTTATCTAGCTTTAATTCAATTGTAATAACTAGTGAAAGATTTGTAACAAAATAACTTATGTCACCTTAACAACATTTAGCACTAATTTGCAGCCTCACTGCCTTGCTTTATTAGGAGAGCTATTTTTTTAGGACAAATATTACAGTCATATCATTACTAATGATCAATTGACAGTTCCAAGTGAAATTGTAATGTTACTTTATAAATTCTCACATTACTTAAAATCTGATATTTTAGGAATTCCAGACTGTTAAAGAAAGTCAGCTGTTCTTGTTTCTAATCTACAGGCAGTGGTTTGTGTTGCTGGTACTCTAGCATTAATGTTTTGTCAGTAAATGTGCCACATCTGGCTGGCATTTTTTAATCTTCCCAAAGACTTTCCAACTTCATATAGTGCCCAAAAACCAGAAAGATGCAGAAATTATACTTAATTGCTTAATTCCCCATAGGTGCAAAATTATATTTATCCTGTTGCTTTTACCTCACTGCTTATAAAATCTTTTGAAAACCACCTTTAAACTTCACTACAAACAGAGGGTGAGTGTTTATGTTTTTGTTGGTTTTTTTTATCTGAAATGCTTGTAACATCCACTGGTTCCCCCCCCCCACACACACACACTTCTTTTTTTTTACCGTAATTGCATGTTGCTAGCAGACACATTGACGTAAATTGCTGCACAAAACGGTACTGATCTTCATTTGTCCCCTTTTGTGTCAGACTCATTCATAATTTGACCGGATAGGCCCAAATTGAGTCTGCAGGGCCCTAGGTTTGTGTCCATAAGCAATTTTAATTGTGTGTGACATCATATGGTCAAGTTCAGGTCTTGAATCGGCTGATGTGACAGACCTTCTATTTTGCAACACTTTTCAGGTCTGATCCAAAATTGCTCCTGAGTTTAAAGCAACTAAAATACAAGACGAACACAAACCTTTATAGTTAGGTAATGCTCTGTGGACTTGTGTAGACCAATGCTTGGACATGGATTGAACGATATTTTTTTGTATACTGTTGTCTGGTCTTTATTATTCAGCTGCACCCATCTTGGGCCTGGATTCCTAAAAGCAAATTACAGCACAATCAAATGAATTATGTTCGTACTGTGAAAGTAAGACAATAATAATACTTGGATCATAGTTTCATTTTGCTTCTGGAGAGACCTAGTTAATCCTGAACTACATGCCAAAGCTTCAAGATCATTCTATCCAAGTTTAATTTGACATATAGAAACTTATGCAAAAATAAAGAGTTGCACAAACTCACAAGTTTTAACAAAATGATTCACAAAATAGAAGAAACGTGTTTTTTTAAGGTGAATATTTACTCTCAGTTTTGGTAAGAAGTTTTTTTTATGTCCCATATAAGATGTAGAGTGGATTTGTAATAATGATGTTTTGTGTAGCAATCAATCATCAGGACTTTAGAGCATCTTTGTTCACCATCCACAACGGAGTGAGCAACTACTATTTAATTTTCTGAGCAGAGATCATGGTCTTTTTAGGGTCACTGTCTCCAAGACAGCCATGCTCATTTATATGCAGGCTCTCTTTCTTCATAAGAGGATTTTCTTTTTCCCGTGGTAATCTTAAATTTACTTTGCAATTTTTATGGTAGTTTTAAATGAAAGCTTCTTGAAGTTAACAAGTTGGTTTGCACAAATGAGTTTGCTGGCAACCAAGTAGCATGTTTTTGTTTCTTTTAGGAAAGCTATTGGCTGCTTGAGCAAGTCAGTCAGACAAACATTCTATGTGACAATTCTTCTAACCACATTTTTACTTTGAAAGTGCAAAATGCAAACTCGGAGTGCTACATTATTATCAGTGATTCCTAGGAAAACTACTGATGTTTACTTATAAAACTTATAAGTATTACAAGTAATACTTAGTCTTTAAGTGGTAAAGACAAAAAAAGAGCTTAGTATAATATTATGCTTGGCTTAGATTTTCTCTTACCTCCCCATGCCATGTGCGCAATGCCTGAGCGGAGGGAGGATTCACTGAATCAGAGCGTTAAGGTTGATAATCATGTTCTACAAGTGCAACTCCTTTGATGTAGGTTGTTGTTGCTGTTAGCCTCTCTGCCTTGGCGCAGCCCCCTCAGGCAGCTGTGCACCGGTCAGCTAAAGTGCACGGAGTAAGATGCTCTTAGGTGGATTTTAATGAAATACATAGATATTTATACACAAACCTGAATAGTTCAAAAAACCAAGTCTATAATATTTAAAACACTTGGCCTAAATATTTGTAATTTTCTGGCATACTTTGGGCAATGTGTTTGTTTGGAATGCATCACCAATAACATCATAGTGGACTATCTGTGGCAAATTAAGAATATATTAACTTTATTTTCCTATGACATTTTATTGCACAGACAATACAGTCATTAAGCATGTATCCATCTGTCTAGAACATTCACAATCTACATATAGTAAATATATTCAATTAAATTCAAAAATACTTTATTGATCCCACTGGGAAATTAAATTTAAATTGATAAATTTTATTTCCTTTTAGACTTGGAAAACTGTCACATTAAAAGAAAAAAGAAATAACTTAATGTCTCATTCTGTGATAGTAACGTATAACTGATAATGTTTGCAAACTGTAAAAACTGACAGTACACTGGGGTTTTTACATGCATCGTTTGCAATGTTTTCATTTTTGAAATATGAACGCAGTTAATGTTGCACATTTGCACTGCTGAATGCGTTAATTAACTATCTTTTTTTATACAATGAGATTTAGATCAACATTTATCTTTATGTGCTCTGACTTTGGTGATAGTCAAGGATGTGACATCGATAAGGCAGTAGAGGAACATGCAAAAAGTGAATTTTGCACAATAGTGGGCCTTTAAAACGGTGTGAGATTATTTTGCCTGTAAAAAATAATAAAAAAAATAATATATATATATATAGTTTATCAATGAAAAAAGCTATTGTCATATCAATTACATGTTTATAATTGATGAACATCCTTATAATTGCCATATATTTCTACTGGTAAATTCCAAAGTAATTTGTGGTGATGTCAGCTCACCGGCTCTTTAAAGTTGGAGGAAATCATCTTTGGCTCCCTCCACAGATTTATGTTGAGCCACTCCAAAATGTTCATTTTACCTATAGTTGGAAGCAATGTGTTGGTAAAATTAAAGGATTACTTTAAACCTAAATCTGCCAGGGGCATGTTTTGGGCCTAACGGTTCATGTGTAATTTTTACTTTTTTGTTTGAAAGATTAGGGTCAGCAACACTTTAAACTTGTTCAAGGAGGTATTTTTGTCTTTCTCCTTTTTGTTTTTGCTCTTTCTTTCCCTCCCTCCTCCTCCTCCTCTCACGAGTGCCACAGGCAGTTGTGCTCATTAACTCTGGATGTAATTATTTTTGTTTTAGTCTCATATTGCTGACATTTCAACTCAGGGGCTCCTCAATCAGGATTAACCCAAACCGCAAGAAATCACACTTCACAGCCGTTTCTTACAGCAGCGCCTGTTGCCTCCAATTTCAGTCAAATTAAAGGTTTATTTTATTTAGCTTTTTTTCCACTCTGGCCTAGTACCCTGTAAAACAAACCAAACTGCTTGTCTTTGATTTGCTGGTTGCTAGTCACTTTCTCAGTGTTCCCTTCTCCTCTGTCTGGTGGGCACAAAGCAGTCCTCTGTCCAGAGACTGGTTCTAAGGATAAGAACCACACAGGTTCTTATCAAGGTCTCCAGGAAACCTCGTCTCATCTTTATGCCCCCAGCGCTCTTAGCCCGAGCCCAGTAGTAATAAACTATCATCACTCTGCGTCAAGTATATGTGTGTTTGTGTCAGTCTTTTGCTGTGAAGTGGTGTGTGCTGTCTCAGTAGTCCTGGACCAAGCAGTAGTTGTAAAATCCCATCACGTTGAGTGGTCCTCCAGGGGTCTTGAACTCCTTTCGCTGTGTGTGGTTTGACCTGCTGTGGCCTTTCAGCCCCCAAATGCCCATTAGATAAATGGTCAGTAAACAGAGGAAGCCTCACCATTACTCTCTCACCCTCGCACCATATACAAGGATTGTAGATGAAAGGATTTTTAGCCGATGCCACTAGCTAGTGGACATTAACTTTCATCAGCTCCCTCTTGGTTTAAAATTAAAGTTGAGCCACCATGTTTACATAGTTTCAAATAGTAGTTGATATACGTTTTAGACTGCCTGTCCAATCCTTTCTATCCTGTTCTTGCCAATGCTTTAAATATTCAGTTGGATATAGACCGTGTATGAGCAGGACTTCCAAAGACCTGGAAATTTACTAAAATTTAGACTTCTGAAGACAGCATGCTGCACTGGTATGAAAGTATGACCATATGTAATCTACCTAGGATCCACTGTAGGATAAACAACATGGTGATGTCCATGTGACAATACTTTAATTACATTAGTTTAATTTAATTTAATTTAATTTATGAAAACTAACCAGCTTACAGTATTTTGACTGTATTGTTTTTAGACCTGAAATAATTGTTTCTCACAGTTTGCTACGGCTAGTCATGGACCCATTTAAAGCTACGATGTTCATACTGTCACTATCTTGTGACACTATGGTATGAAACAAATAATCTGTGAAAGATTGAGCTCCTTTGCCTTCTCCCAGTGCTAACTAGAAACAGCCAATCAGAACCATGAGAAGGGTCTTAGTGCCGTCAGTCATGTTTGTGTATGTGTTGCTCATCCCCTGTCCTATTCCCTTGTTGTCTGCTGTACTATATCTTCTTCTAATTGGCAGAGTCTAACAGGAATGCTAAGGCTTTAACCCATTTAGCACTGGGTAAACATGGATGATTGACAGCACTAAGACCCTCCTCCTGGCTGTGATTGGTTGTTTTTGATGGGGAGCGCTGCATTTCTGCAGACAACAATAAGAACACTGGGAGAAGATGGAGGAGGTTGATCTCTTCACAGATCAACCTGACAGTTATGTCCTAACTGTCACTCTTAGGACATAGTGATCGTTTTTAGAAAATATGCAAAAAACATATTTTAATTAAAAGTTATATACTGCAGCTTTAACAACATTTCTTTTGTCTCCTTCCCTCCGGAGAGTCTGTATGCCTATCATCCTTCAACTCCCATGCTCCTGTTCTTCTGGTCTGCACTAAACTGTCCTGGAGTTATCTCCTGTTTAGAATACTGACATGGCACTTCTTTGTGTTTAATGTGAGACAGCTGTCTTGTGCTACAGGTGGCCTGAGCATCCTTTAAGTGTTGTTGAAGCGATGCATGGTGTGTGTGTGCGTATGTTTGCGATGTCTATCTGTATTAAATACAGTTCTGATGTATAAACACCTCCCAATTATCCTCAGTGTTTGTGCAGACAGGACTGACCCCTTCCAACATCAAAACACATACTTGGCCTTTACTTTGAACTGTCAGTGATGAGTGTGTAAACCAAGACTTCATTCAACAGTAGCTAATAACAGGCCTAGGCCTCAAGAAGAAATTCTTCTCTGAAGGTTTAGAACAAATGCAGACACACACACACAACATATCATTGCTCATTTCCTCTTATACTGTATGTCTTTTGTGCAAAGAATACATGCCATAGATGAATGTTATTTGTGCTTTGAGCTGCTTCATGAATAAAAAAAAGCCCAGTCATAAGTGGTGTTTTATTACACTGTGTATCGCCTTATCCTCTTTGTTCCCACATAGCAGCTAAAATGCCTCATCCTGAAACCATTAGACCAAATTGCTAAATGGTTCAAATGTGCTTCCACTTAAAAACTATGTCTCTTAGAGGAGTAATCTTCAATCTACTGTGGCAAGCAAAAAGAGGATGAGTTGGATAGCGGGAATGGAAACTGAGAGAAAGACCCTCAGAGACAAAATCTGAAAAAAGAGGGTGGAGAGATGGGTTTGAGATTTGAGCAATCTCATAAAATTCTTCCCCCTCACTTGATTCCTCTTTGTTTCCATGTAATACAGAGCTTTTTAACAGGGTTTCAGTCTGTGTGTAGTGCAAAATTACATTTATTAGGTTTTGAGTAGCAATGTTAAATTTTTAATGAGCAAGAAACTGTAAATATTAAGCCCTAATCTGTTTCTGAATATTTTATTTTTAAGCTTTCACATGGCAGATATGGCAAATAATTAGTTTTGAAAGAAGTTAAAACTATGTGAAACATTAAATTCATGACTATGTATTAGGCATTTTTTGTGAGGTAATTATTACTTTATAGGGCTAGAGTTATAGGGTTAGTTATACTTATAAATTTAACTTAAAAATAACATTTTTGTTGTAACAGTGATTATTAAAAATTAATCTCATACTTTTGGAAAGTTTGATTTTTTTTTTTTTTTTTAAATTAGCTGACATTAAGAAAAATGTATTCGTAGGTTGCGCAGCAGAGTTTATGGGTTCCGCCCATGAAAACCTTGGCAGATTGTTTCAGCCAATGCCAAACAGCTTATTCTTGTGTTTACTCTTGTTTGGTGTCATTTATGGATGGGATAATTGCTTTTTGGAGAAACAAGGCATTTTGACAATTTAACAATGTATTGTTGAGCTGGTGCGAGCCACAAAACTCTGATATCTCTTCATGATGGTGACTAACATGAAGACTATCCTTATTTTTCTGAATACTGGCAAGACTTGAAGCATATTTAAAATTGGACTGTATAACTTAATGTATAAATTGTATAACTTAAATTGCATAGCTGTATAACTAACTCTATAAATGTCCAAATAATGGGCTGATGGAACTATGCAACAGTAAAAAATAATATTTTAATTTATATCTGAAATGTAACAAATGTGTCGACTTCACATTGATGTGTGAAAGAAAATCAAGAGTTTAATATTATTGAACATTTTCATCTTTTTCAGTGGCAATATGTTTATTCTTAGTAATGTTTCATTTCAAATTGCCCTCCTTCCTCACCCTTTATAACAAATTGAGAGAACTTGGTTTGAACTGAAGAGAAAGCCCTCAGAGACGACAGAATGATAGTACTGATAAGGTTTTTTCAAGATGACTTCGCACAACTATAGCTTTCTATGGGAAAGCAGAAGCACAAGACTATTTATTTTAATGAGCTCAGAAGTGTCTCTCTTGTTCCCCTAAGATTACACTGGGGCTCATTGGAGTTCACCCAGTGCAGTGAATACTGGTGATGGATATGGTAATGATACATTAATGCAATCAGGACCCAGACTGTTTTCCCTCTCATTAAGAAGGCAAGCTATCTTGCTGACAAATGACTGGGGCACACTCGACTGTTGGTTATTTTCTATTGATGTGGTTTTGAGTGAGCAAGACATTGTGTTTTGTGAAGGATTAGGAAAGGAACGACATACTGAAGGCTCCAAAATGAGAACGGTTTAGTTCAGTTGGGGCACAAGCAGCCATGTTTTCTTGGGTTGGGTTTTCAACACCAGAGTAGATGATGTTGGTGTATGAAACTGTGCAGTCAACCAGATGCTGTCTGTCTTTGACTGTGAGGCTTCCTATATATAACACAAATGTTCACTTAATTATATGAAACAACTGTTCAAAAATAAAAAAATGCCTAATTTATGTGTTTAGATTAAATATTAAAGGAACATTTATAATGTAAAACATGAAATAAGTCAGATTTACATAACACTATCTGCACGATAAAATGGAAATAAAACGAGACAATGTAAAATTTAATTGGTCAATTATGTAAAGTCAGCATGGGATTAATTGGATGGACATGCAAAAGTTAATGATTTATTCATGAAAAAACAAAGGAAACAAAGATTTGCAGTTTGGAGTGCACTCATGTACACTAGCCTAGTGTTTTTCTTTTTTTCTCTGCTCATCAGTAGCTCCAGACTGTTGTTTCTTTAGCTGCGTATGCATCCTGTTTGTGCTGTGGTGAATTAATAGAACTGTCCCAACAACTTTACTAATCGTTGCTCACTCTTCCACTTCAGACTGACTCAGCTTTTGAGAACTTTGAGTAACTTTTATAGCCTTACTAGTTACACCCTAAAGGGGACAGTTTACCAGCCATTTATGTTTTAAAACTTTGCCAGATGAAGCAATCCAATGAGCGAAATAGAACATGACTGACGTCACACACAACAAATTGAGGTAGAACAGTTGCAGCTTTTGTTGACTAATGTTATACTGTTAGAGCTTTAATTATTTCAATTTGACTTTGAACGACTGAAGGATAGAAATTTGTTGTCATCGTGGGTCATAGCTGCTGAGTGGGTTTTTTTTGTACATTATTCTTGCATCTTCACGTAGTCTGAATATATGCGTTAACATTGTCCCTATTTTATATTTACTAGAGCTGAAATGTTAACATTAATATAATGCTAGCAATTTTTAGTGTGCACATTAGATGGTCTGACATTACTTGGATATAAGGTACTTGGATGGACAGATGGATGGATGTACAGTGACTATTAAAACTTATATATAGTGATTTGTTATATTTGTTATAACTTATATATAGTGATGTACTTTACCTGTGTCTCATCTCTTTGCTTTTTCTCAAGATTGCTTTGCTTCTGTTGTTCTAACCTTCAGTGTGTAGCTCCTGTTTTATCATTTTCAAACATGTAAAAATGCATGTAGGCCAATTAACTCTGTTAGCCTTCCCACCACTCTACACACACACATACTTACATGCCTACGTTCATACATGCATGCCGTATATAGTAGCATGTTGTGTAGTGTATTAAATAAATCCAGAATGAGAGCTGGCTTTCGTAGACCTGGGTCTGTTTCCAGTCAGACTTGCCTGTGTCCTTCCTGAGCCCCTGGGCTCCTGTGGCTGCGTAGCCCCGAGCCTCTTGGTCGTCGCTCACCGAGGAAAAGAGAAGTGCCTGTTTGTGTGTGTTGTGTGCGTTTGCGTGTGTGTTTGGCTGCAAGTTGTGTGACATCAGTGCCTGTACAGTAATGTAGACACTGTCTTCTTAAAGATAGATTTACACAACCAAAATATATATTACTCCACACAGTGTTGCATGCCAACCACCCACACTCAGCTGAGTCCCTTTTTAATGGTGTCAACAGTTCAATTTTTTTTACTTCTTTTCTCTGTCTCTCGCACACACAGACAATTACACTTATAGCTACACCTACACACTCGTAAGTAGAACACCTGTCGAGTAGCATAGCTAGCTCCAGGACACCTTCAAGTCATGAGCTCATCGGAAAAGCAATTAAAGGCGGTGTAGGCTGTGCACGCTGGCGTAATGTTTTGTTTTGCTACTTGGCTTAGAAATTAACCAAACCTGTCAGAAGTCATCTGGCTGACACGGGCTGGACTATATTTATTTATTTTCTGTTGGAGAAACTGGACGCACAGTCCCTGCGTTGCCTCACATCCAACAATGAAGCGATTCTGAGGGGATGATTAGCTGACCGGGACATAAATCCCTCCCCTCCCGCTCTGCCTGGGGGATGGTTCGAGAGCACCCCCTTTGGTTCCTTGCCCATCTCTTACTGCGGAGATCACGGCCTTCTAATTGAGAGGTCACAGCCTTTGCAACCCCAATCAGAACTTTGGTCGCAAATGAGGGACTTGGTGTTGAACTTATTCTGACCCCACCACTCCTCGTCTCTCGAATTTCAGTGTTACAACACAGCAAAGCAAATTTTTCATGTAGAGTTCATAAAGGCAGAAATCTTTGTGGTGGCTAGATTTGTGAGACTGGACATGAACAGAGATAAGACTACTGGTGTGACCTATCAGTGTCGCCTGGGCTATAAGTAGCCTGATGTCACCGAGCCGTAAAACAACACCAGCAGCCCCAAGCTTTCTTTGACCTCTTTTGGTATTTCACCACTGAAGGAAAAAAACCAAAAACCTCTGACATTAATAGATCCACCATGGATAAGTCAATGCAAGTCTTTTCATACAGCAGTCAGTGGTTTGGTTCATATTTTCAAAGTGTAGGGAACTGTGCATTTTTTTTTGTCAGGAATACTTAAGAAGTAAGAAAAACACATTTGTTATTATTGTCAAGTCTTGTGTGTAATTACCTAAATGCCACCCGATGAGCTTGGAGGAAAAAACAACAGTTAGCCTGCTGTCGAGGTCACCCTTTAAGCATGCTAGGCTCTTTGATGACCTTTCATGCTTCAAAGGATTTGTCACTTATGTCAACACAATGATAAAGCCAGAAGAGAGTGGCCACAGGTTTACAGCAGTAAAGCTGTGGCCTTCAAAGCTCTAGAAGACAGGCACATTACACAGTGAGGACGGAAGGATGATCCTAGAAAGACAGCTTTTTTGGGATATGCTATAATCTGTCAACATGGCGAATTTATCAGCATGAGGTTCAGTATGGAAAGATGGGCAGTCAGACTGCCACGGTTTATCACAGAGATGCTATATATAAATTGGGATGTATTCGGAAGACCAGCGTTCTGGACTGATGAGATTGGTAGACAGACATCCGCTATAACCGAGTTTGAAAATTTATTGTCCTGTGTGTCATTTCTGCTGATTGCGCTAAATATGCTAAATTGGTCTTACTGCATCCCGAGGACCACAAGTTAGGATCGTTCCATTAAACACATTTTCACTACTCAGGCTGTTCCCAGTCTTTTTGGGTTCCATGCTGCCCCAAAGTGATGATGAAACAGCTTGAAGTCAAACCCCAGCTCTGTAGCCACAGCCAGAGCCTATTAAGCAGCCACAATGTGGTGGAAAAGTTCAAGCCACAGTTCTAAGCTTATAATTCCATGTCAGGAAGAGAAAGTGAGTGATGGCTGTAGGATGATAAGTACTGCTGGAAGAATTAAGGGTTTTTGGGAACACTGATAAAAAGTATCTGATGTTGGATGCGAGAACAGTTGATGTAAAAGAGAGAGCGAGATGGCATACTTGGAAACATGTCTAGAAACAAAGATGTTTATTAATTCTCTTTGAATGCAACAATAAAGATGTACATCTTTACCATAGTGTAAATGATGAAGTACCTCTCAGTTTAATTTGTTTTCAGTAAGAATAGTAAGTCTCTGTGTTCCAAAACAATTCTGTGCCAATAATATATCATCACTTAAGGAGTTGGGTGCAATATTACAGTACATTCTGAATCCTCAAACTGTATTAAAAATGTAAATTAGATTTACACGCAAACATTGGCAGTGACAATTTTATAGGCTGTCATCATGCGCATGAATCATTTTAAACGCACAGAAACCACACAGCTGCACACCTTCTACTTTTCTGATACAGATGATTGCCTTGGTGTGCGCATAAATACACACAGACAAGTTCATAGCCCACTAATAACATGCTGTAAAAGCAGAGTAAATTAAAGAATTTTTATTTGCAATGTTCACAAAGAGTAATGGAGAGGAGAGCAAGCCAAGCTGGAGAGCTAGAGGAACAAAAACATGTGTATTTGGAAATGCAAGTGTGCTCTTAAGGAGGGTTTATTATTATGCACTGACCAGGCATTACAGACGCTAAAATATTCACCTATGCAAGAGGTAGCAGGACGTTATTAGAGGTAAAAACACATACTTGCTCATTCCGACCCCATTCCAGACCCTGAGGCCTAAACAGAAGACTGGAGTTTAGTCCAAAGCTCTATTAAAGTGCTGGAAGTCTTTTCTAGAGCAGAAACATCCTCCTATCATCATGCTGGGACATTCCATTGCAAGCCAAAGAGCCTACACTAATCCTGGCGGCATGGGAATCATTATTGATATGATCCTAATGCATTACCTCAGGGCCTGCTTATTGTTGGTCAAGAGTATTTTTTTAAAAGTCAACCAAAACCCAGTGAAAGTCTTGAGTTTCATTGAAATTCATCAAAAGAAAATGTTATTCTTGGCTTAGTGGGGTTACGGCTTTAAACAGCACAATTGAAACAAACTGTGCTCCTTCCTGCACTCTGACAAACCTGCTTGATGCCCAGCAGCAGGTCTGTGAAACACAGTATGGACTGCTCTGAAACAGAAGTTCATTGACAATCTGGGTCACTTTCACTTTATTATCTTACATTGATTTCAGATATCTCATCTGTCTCATCTCCCTTCTCACAATAATAGTTTGGTTTGGTCTGAATTTACTTCCAATATGGGTATTTTATCATGGATTTTGATTAATCCCATCTGCTTAGGTGTTGCTAGTGTAGCATTATCAAACTTGAATTGTTTGATTTTTAACTATACTAACAATTATCATTTGTTTTTTTGCACCCATGTTTGTTTTACTAATATTTTTTAGTTTTTGTTTTGCAGGTGCCGTCCTACTGGTCAGTGTCCAGGGCATAGCTGTAAATGTGGACCCAATCATCTGCACATGGTTACTATATCAGCCTCACAGAGGGAGCAGTAGGAAACAGCAACAGGTACTGGATCTCATATCGTGTTCTTGGACAATATCTGACAATTTATCTTTCTGGCCAGGTGTTCACTTACAGAATCATTTTCTGGTGCTTATCAGGATTCAGATCAGTCATAGTAGACTAAAAATGGCTCTGAGCTCTGTGTTTTTTTACTGTCTGAACTTTTACCACCGTGTCTTAGGATGAACACAGCCATCAAATAAAGGAGATTATTTGCCTTAAAGTATAATTTTTTACCTTTGTGCTGTTACTTGTCAATTGCACAAAAAATATGTATTCATGCGATTGTGTGAGTTGAACTAAAGCCAACTTGAAGGTTGTGTGTTTCTAAGCAAGTGTGTGTGTTTGTTTAAAGCTGAGGACATCTGTCTGTTGGGGCCTCTTTTCAAGGTCTGGCTAGTTATAGAAAGCCTTCAGTTGAAGGACAGTGAAATGCATATGAAGGACAGTAGAAAGGAAACTTACATTTTTGGTACAAGATTCTAGGAAATCCTGAAAAAAAATCTACTTGGGAGCAGGGGCATTTTTAGTGCAGAGTGAAGTACAAAAACAAAAGCTTTGGGTATGAAAATGCCTTTTGCTGTGCAACCAAAAGCCACACATTTAAGTGAAATAGAGAGATAATCACCAAAGAGTGGGATGTGATGCAAATTTGAAACACTGGGTATGTGAATGAGGAAAGGGGAAATGTAAGAAGTAGTTTGGGACAGGGAGGATAGAACATTATTTAGCAGGTGGGGTTGAATTAAATGTAAGCTTAAACCAGCATGAGCAGGAAACGAAAGAAATCAGATAAGGATAAAGATGGCTAGGGAAATGAACAATGAAGAGAAAAGAGAACTGGAATCTGAATCGGCATTTGCCTTGGCTGTTTTCAATTCTCCCAGTCCCCCATGTGTTCAATTGAAGGAGTTAGCTTATATTATGTCATTCAGGAGGAATGAACAACGATTATCAGCTTTTGAGACAAGAAACTGAAGATGTTCATATTTTTAATACATGCATATGCTGTAATGATGTTATTTAATTAACGACGTATTATTGATGTGATCACCATTTAAATATTGATTTCCTAAATCCTTTTTGTTTTTTAGAACTTTGAGGATTGTTGTAACAAAGAGGTTACGCAGAATAAGCTGTAGAAACAATGTAGAAGTTTTAATCAACACTTTCTGTGAAAACAAATAAAATGCTCTACTGGGAAATGCACACACCACAGAAAATTGGTGTGTGCCAATTGGCATGACACCCTTAAACACAATAAATAAGTAAAGGAGAAAAAAAAACAATCCTAGTGCTAAACCTAGCTCTAAGAAACTCATGTTACATCATATCATGTCATCCCCAGAAATGCAGCAAAGCAGGAATACAGATCTTGAATATGTGTTCATAGCTTTATGACCTCATGGGTGCTCGGTCATGTTGGGATGTCTTTACAGAATCCAGGTCCAGTTCCTCTTGTCAAAAGGAGAGAAGACGAAGTGTCGGTGGGGAGTGCACCCCTGGCCAAGCAGCCCTCCAATCAGGCCTCAGACTATGCTAGCAGCCCCATGAAGACCAAAACAGTGACAGGTAGGTCTACCAAAGCCTATCCACTGTGAAATATTGAAGATATCACCTTGGCATTCATCATAGAACGTATCTGAGCAATTCTGTCATGAAACATGAAGTGCTTTCTATAAAGAGTCTCCTGTGAAAGTGCTCAATGGTGCACATTGTAGAGGAGCTTTGAGATGCCTTAAATGTCCAAATCAGTTCCTTTTTAGCTACGAACGAGTTAAACCCTTTTTCCGATCTTTTTTTTTAATTGGGTAATTACAGATTGTAAAATAATAAAAAACAAAAAACATTTTGAAAAACATTTAAAGTTTTGGACCATTTTAGGTAATTGACTGTGGCCCTGCTTTTTGGGCATAATATTTTGGCCCTCGGTTATTTTCTTTGCCATTTTCTTTTATGACTCTAGTTGTTTGCATCCATTTGTACATGTTCAGTATCCTCTCTTTCTCATACTTCCTGTCATTTCCCTTTGAACTTCAGAGCGTGGGATTTTGTCTTTAGTCCTAAATAAAAAAAAACCTGTTTCACATTAATCACAGGTTTGTTAGAAGGTTGCTTAGGAACATAATCATTGAAGTGTTAACACTTTTTGCTGTTGTTTTTTACAAGATAGGCTGTGAGAAATGACTTTAAAAACAAGCATTTTTTTCCTCAGTTTGCGGTTGATTTCTGTCTGCCCGCACAATTAGACCACAAATTGATTCACATAAAACTGGCCTCTAAGTATTTTCTTTATTTGTCCCTAATGAATGTTCTTATTGGCAGCAGCACAGTGTCTCTGATCAAGATCTGAGCTTCTCATTGTTCTTTAACATCTATCAGAGTAATGAGCTCACTGGTTTTTCTTTTCAGTCCTAAAATTAGCTGCTGGCTCTCTGCGAGCATACTTCCATAGCTGTGAAATCTAGCTCCATACCTGGCTCTGCTCCTCCAAGTTTTGGAAGGAGAGTTGTTGTCTTTGTTGCCGCCTGCTTCTGGTCTGAATGATGAGATAAAATATAACTTTCCTGGTAACCAAGAAACTAAAAAGAAAGGGGGAATAAATAAACAGTTACGTTGTTAATGTGTTCAGCTTTCACTTCAAGAGGTAAACTCTGGTGTTTGTCGAGGCACTGCTTGTCTCGAACCGTCTGCTTTTGTAAGATGAATTACCATCAAAACAGGGAACATGGCTGGAATGGATGTTTTACAGAAACACAAACAAATACATTTTGAAGGAATAAACAGCAGAGAGAAACAAAGAAATAGAACTGATGAGAAGACATCTGGCAGAGCTGTAAAGTCGTACATTACCATTACCCGAGCCCAAGTAGCTTGATGGAAGTCAGGCAGGTTTTTATTGGCTGCTGTGGGATTTTCAGAGGGGGATAATATTTTCATTCTGGAGTTATTTATGTAGTTTAATTTTTCTAGTAAAGTCAATAATTTATCAAGGTAATGATGGTTGGAGTTGGGAAAAGAAAACACAAAACGAGGAATAATTGGATGGGAACCCCAAGCTGCCCCCATAGAGTACTCCCCTCGTCACTTCAGGATGTATCATCTACTCACAGACGGACCCTTCCAGTACTCTCGCTCACTTCCAGGACAGACTGAAGGGTCTTTGGGGAAAAATGCATCCCTGTGAATCCCAGTTCGCCTTTCAAGAATGATAATAGTGTTAAGCTTTGTGGATGTTGCTTTGGTTTTCGTGGTTTAAGTAAGAGGAGCAGAGAGGAAAATTGGGATTGAATTGGGGTTCATCCAATGGATGCCATGGATTACTATAAAGGCTCGGTGGTGTTAGTGAGAGATAATGACAGAGTGGAGGAGGAGAGTGGAAACTGGGTTTAGATGATTGCTCATAAGGTCTTTCAAAACCTCTTAAAGTCGCAGACAGTGTGTGTCATTATGTTGAAATTCTTTGCATGTCATAAAACAGTTGGCAGATCTTTCCTCATCTCTCAGTGGCTTTTCTTTACAGAATACTTTGTACTTTGGCAGGGACTATTTTCTTCTGTTTTGCAGGAACAATCACTTTATGCATATCATTGCTTAAAAATCCTTCCTCTGGAGCTATGCTGGCTGGATGGAAAATGAGTGGGGAAGAAACTTTGAAACTAATGGCTCCTGGACAACTTTATTCCTCTTAATTTCAGTTTACATTTGCGCAACACTTATTTTTCCGAGTATCTTCAAAAATGTGGAAACAAATTGAGTCATGTAAATGTAAATAAACACTAACTTGCTTCCAAATCCAAATAAATGGGCAGCTAGGTTTATTAAAATGGTTTGCTTGTATGCAGCTGCTATCTGGTCTGGTGCATAGTCTATATGCACCATTTGTGACAGTGTGCATATTAGACTAGGGTGATAATAGTCAGCATCTATAAATTCTGCAATTCTTCGACTACTTTTTTATTTACTTACTGAAGCTCATAATAAAATTATCTTTTACACTTTGTTAATGTAATCAGATAATATACTTTGCCTTCTGTTTAACATTGATAAAGAATACAGCATGACATGAAATGTACTCATATATATACATACATATATATATATGAGTACATATATATATATATAGATATATATATATATACATACATATA